>JAJPUD010000553.1:0-43188 GCA_023553655.1 Myrmecobius fasciatus
AGCATTTGTCTTTCTGAAAGACAGGGAGAATATGGAACCCAGGCTTGGTACTGTAGAAAGAAGACTACTCTGGGTTCAAATTCCACCTTTGCTACTTACTGGCTGTGTCACCATAGCCAAGTCACTTAATATTATTGAGTCTGTGTCCTCATCTATAAAATGACTATTTGACTTTGTATCTATAGTGCTTCAAATACAGTAGGCACTTAATAAATACCTGCTAATGGAAAACTTACCAGAATTATTGTGTACAAATTATGTTATGAGCTTAAAGTACTCTTGGATTGTATAATTAAGAGAATTAACATTCCTGATCTTTCTAAGGATCACTACATAATACCAATTTACAAAATCCTTACTACAATATTAGCATGACAGAGGCAGGAAGTAGCTGTTACATTGGATACCATAAGCCTGCCCCAGGGAAACCAGCCTAGAGAGATGAAGTGGCTTCCTAACATTAACACAGCTAGGAAGGGATTCATATCCAGGTCCAGCATTCTGTTCATTGTGAGATAAACCTGAAAAGCAAAGTTAGGGTTAGAATGTGGAAAGCCTTGAATGCCAGGCTTTTCTGGCCTTTCAGGGAGATAGTTTTCTCCTCTTGTCCCTCTATCTGGTTCTGGCTCTTGCCCAAGCCCTTGGGGACCTCATTATCTCATGAATGTAGCATTCAGGAACCTGAAGTCTTTTTAAAATATTGATTGATTTGGAGTATTTAGAAAAGAAATAGTATCACTAGGAAAGTATTCCCTACATAGCAGGAACCGTCAAAGGAACATCCCTGATGGATATGAGTGCAAGAACAGCTTTCTGAGAGCTGGAAGAAACCAGCAAATCTAGCATTCTCACTTGCACATGAGGAAATGGTTTGTCTAAGGTCCCATGGGCAGTAAATAGCAGAACCAATGTTAGTTCTCAGACTCCAAATTCAAGTTGCTTTTCCCCTATTTTTCCTATATTTGTATTTTTTCTTCCCCCCTCCCCACTCATGTGGGCTCTTTCCTACAGGGATGTGAATCTTCTGAGCCATTTCCAGACCAAGTCATCTCCAATCCAGACTTTATTCCCTCCTTCCCACCAGAAACCTGGATTCTGCCTCTAAAACCACCTAAACTCTGACAAGTGACCTTTTGCCTTATCTTGCATAAATATAGGCCTCAATTCACTTTATGGCCATCATCAGACCATGCTGCAACATGTTCCCACTCCTGATATCCAGAGCCCCTTAAGTGTTGTCTTCCTCTTAGAGTGTAAGCTCCTTGAGAACAGGGACTATCTTACTTATTTGTATTTGTCTTTCTAGTGATTAGCACAGCACTTGACAATACTCTGTCCAGCTATCATCTATCTACCTCCCTACCTATGTATCTAACAATTTACCTGTGTGTCTATCAGTTAGTTTGTCTATCTATCTACCCATCTGTCTATCAGTCAATTCATCTATCTATCAGTTTATTTATCTATCTATCTGCCTGTCTTTCTACTATCTAGACTAGATCCCTTACCCATACTGCCATTTTCAGGTCAGCTGGGCCCTAACTTAGTCCTAGTATGGGGAGAAGGGTGTCAGGAAATACAGAGTTCTTGGGCAGCCAGAAAGTTCATGTTTTGTGTTTGACTGAAGAAAATGACATCCATTTCTTGATTTGAAGATTTTAATATCTTATGAAAATTTCTAAAGCTAGCAAGGGCCATGACTCCAACAAGGAGTTCCACTGTGGTTGCAGGCACCAAATGGAAAAAGAAGAAGAAGAGGTTAGAAGGAGCAAAAAACAAGAATGGGAGAATCAGATGTGGAGAAGTGGAAGAAGAAGAACACAAAGTTTGACAGGAAAAAGTGGAAGGACAAGATGGGATGGGGATGAGGAAAAAGAAAAAATGAGGGGGAGAGAAGAAAAAGGAAGTGAGGAAAAAGAAATGCAGGAAAAGGACATGGAAGAAGAAAAGAATTGGAAGAAATGATACAAATCAGGGGGGGGAAAGAGGATGAGGAGAAAGAAGAGGACAAGAAAGAAGAAATAAAGGTGAGGAAAGAGAGGAGGAAGAAGATGTAATAACAATAAAAATTAAAATTAAAACATGGTGCATGATTCAATAGTTCTTTGAAGTGATTCACAAAGTGCTTTCTTTACGACAGCTCCATGGGAAAGTCAGGACAGAGATTATTCCCATTTTAAAGAAGAAGTTAAGGCCCTGGAAGTCAGTTCCCTGCCCCTAACACTATTCACTTCAAACTAGGAATCCCTTCCTTGCTTGAAATGCCTCTAAAACATAAGAGAACTGGATCATTTTTGTGGACAAAACTGTGATAAACCTTTGGAGCATTCCGTCTATTTGTCATAGTACTATAGTCGTCATGTCTCATTCTGTCCAGGCAGCAGGTCAGCCCTGATTGGGGCACAGGGAGATGGGAGAAGGCACAGACATGAGAGTGAGAGCTCCAAAAAGCCACAGAATACAGAATATATATGAGAGGGAAGGCACATAGGATGTTAGAGAGTGACTTTAGAACATAGAATGTTCAGGTGGGAGGATCCTTATGTCAACCAGATATCCAGGTATCCCATTGGATTTCCAGGGTGGGGGAGAGGATCCTAGAATAAAAGGGATCTTGGAAGACAATCTCAGTGGTAGAAGGGATGTCAGATACATGGGCTGTCAGAACTGGAAGGGGCCCTAGAAATTATCCAGTGCAAGCTAGACATCTTATAGGAATCCAAGCGAAGGAGACTTCCTAGATTTTTACTTTGCTTTTCAGACTTGTAAAAGAGAAACTCCATCCTGGCCCTGTCCTTCTCCATCACCTGCAGCTGTTATAACTGCTCTGAACACTTTCTATTAAAAATTAAAAACCACTTGTCGAGGCCCCAGGAACGTACTGATTACACAGGAAACAACCCTCCTTCTCAAGCTCTTCTCAGCTCCCTCGGTGATCATCACTCCTGCAGCCAGCTCACTATGCTGGCCTCAACCCCGGGGCTTCCGGCTGCACAGCCTAATCTAGACGGATGAGCCTTGGGAGACACAGGAGACATTGGACAGCAGCTAAGGGAAGAGGCAAAGCTAGAGAGAGAGAGAGGAAAAAGGGAGGGGATGCAGGCAGGAGGATATGGAGATGGGGGGTATGCAGGGAAAGGCCCGGGGGGGATGAAGGAGAGGAGGGGAAGGGGCAAGGGGAAAGAAGGAGGAGGAACAGAAAGGAAGAAAGAAGAGATGGGATAGTATTGAATGGGTGGAGGTGGAGGGGAACACAGAGTCAGGTACTCTCCCCCCCCCATTCTTCTGTCTCCCAAAGGAAATGGCTTTGGGTGACAATCCTTTAGCAGCAGCAACAACAAGAGTGTCAAGCAGAGCACACTCCTGAGCTCCTGGAAGCAAGAATAGTCCATGAGCCACCAAACAGTTACCAATTAGAGTGTTCAGAAGCTGTGGGCACCCATCCAGCCCAAATCAGGGATGATTTTAGCTTCAACCAGCGGATTGGGGGTAGCTGCTCAAACATCCTGACTATCCCCACCCCTGTCTGTTGGCTCTGGCCCTTTCTCCCCCACCACCAAAGGGCAAAAAGGGTAAGGGAAGGCCAATGTGAGACTTGGTCAAGATAATTATGGCCTCTCAGGATAGTCAGGCCTGAGGCGTGAGACCCTGGAAAGAGAAGGCATGTTAGACTCCTAAATTCTACATATTTAAGTTCTAAGTTTCATGAAGCATTAGTGGTAGAAAAGGACTTGGGAACAAAGGATGTTAGCACCTAAAACAGCCTGTAGAATGCAAAATGTCACTCTTAGAGGAGATTTTATCTCCTTGGATGAAAAATAGAGGACACAGGGCTGGAAAGGCCCTTAGAACATAGGATGTGAGAGCTGGAAGTGTTCTAGATGGTCTATTTTAAAACTCATTTTACAGAAAAGACAATTGAGACCCAGAGGAAGAAATTGATGTATCTAAGGTCACAGAGCACAGAGAAAAGACTTGACTAGAACACCCAGACCTCCTGACTCCTGGATCAGGGCTTCTTCCCCAGGCCCGGCATTATAATTCACCGACTGTTGCTCTCAGCACTTACATTAGACCTACATTAAGTAGGATTGATGATGCTGCTTTGATTAGGATTTTATTGTGTTGTTCTCGGCTTCCAGCAGGAGAGAATCAGATCCCTAAAGGCCCCAGACCCCGGATGCTAATTCATCCCAAGGGGGCTCTGATTTCCCACCACACTCATACCCACCCACCCCCTCCTCCCAGGTCTCACCATCCCGTTTTGCTTTTGGGGGCTGAGAATGGCCTCTCTCTATAGGACTTGGAGTCCAAATGCCTGGACCCAGCCTCTTCTCCAGAGAGGACCTGGGGGCCCCTCCTCTTGTCCTCTCTTGGTTTGGCCTCATTCTCCCCCTCCCCCAGGCCTGGCCCCTCTTGGTATTGAAAGCCAAGCGCTGTTGCTAGGCAAAGAGATATTGCACATATAGATCTTCCTGGACTTTAATTAAAAACTTCTTTAGAAGTTGTCTCTGTGGACGCTGGGCACGATTGATTCCATCTCTGGCCCCGGGGGCTCCCTAGCCAGCCCTCTCCCTGGTCCCTGAGTCAGCCTCCTTCCTGTCATCCACTGGAGACAATGAGCCATGAGCCAGCCTAGGAAGAGGAAGGGGGTCTTTTGTGGCCAGACACACCGATACCCTTGTCCTCCTTGATCTTCCTGCGGGGAAGAGGTCTTCCAAGACACTGCTGTTCGGCCTCATTAAGGCTAGACCATGGCTTCTGTTTTTTTACTCAATTCTATCCCTGCCAACAACCAATTCACAAAGTGACCTTGGGCTTCCTCTTGGCTTGGGCTTCCCATCTGGACCTCACAGCATAGTAGAAAGAGCAGTGGCTTTGGGCATCAGGGTGCAGAGTTCAAATCCGAAATCTACAATTCACTACCTGTATGAACGTGGCAAGTCATTTAACTCTCTGGTCCTCCATTTCTTCATCCATAAAATGAAGGGGTTGAATGAGATGATTTCCTGTCCAGCTCTGAGTCCAAATATCCTTTTTCCTCATCTATACAATTGATTTTATTAGGTCAGATACTTATTAAAGTTCTTTTGGCTTTAAAATTCTATGATTCTCCTAACCTATGTTCCTCCATTCATTCACCAGAGTACAAATTAGCATGACTAAGAGTGTGATTATATATATATATATATATATACATATACATATGTATATATATATATATATAGTGTGTGTGTGTGTGTGTGTGTGTGTGTGTTGAATTGGTCATCCAGAGATCTAGGTTTTAAAAGTAGCTTCCTCACTGACTAGCACTATCACCTTGGATAAGTCCCTTCTATTTTCAGGGGCTGACTGAGTTTCCTTCTCTGGAAAATGGGAATGACCCTGTCTGGCCTCCAATGATCTTGTGAGGATAAAATGAGATAATGTATTTTAAAGCCAGCAGGAAAAGTTCAAAGTGCTTGAGGTTGGTTGTTATTATTCAATGAGTGTCTTGGGAGGCTCTGACTGCATTACTGTCTCCCCCACAGGGAGTTGCTCAGAGCACGGAAGAGATGTCTGGGAACAAAACTCCTCCACCCATATGCATCATTTGGCAAATTATAGCCCCTTAGGCCCCAAGATTCAAATTTATACTTATGACAGGAAAGGAAGAAGGGGCTAGGGACCATTCCTCCCTTTGCCTATAGACAGGGTTCCAGTAGCACAGCAGATGCGACACACTGCAAAATATTATTACTGGCAGGGCAGGGATGTTAGCATGTCAGAACACTGACTATTCAAGTGGGAAAGGGACCTCAGAGCTCAGTGAGCCTGAACCCCTTATTTTACAAATCATACAGTTTTGAGCTGGAAAAGATCTTTGAAATCAGCTGGTCTAACCAAATTTTAGTTTAGACAATTAAGGTTCAGAAGCAATTTGCCCCGGGGTAACAGAGTGAGTGGACAGAGCTGGGATGTGAACTCAGGGCCAAGGCTCCCTGCCTACTTCTGGCTGCCCCTCCCTCTCATTGGAGTCCTGGTCCACTGGAAGCTGCTCCACACGCTCTCATTCCCTTTTAACTTCTAAGCATGCTAATTTGCAAGGACTGCTGCCTTTCATGTTTCCCAGCCGTATTTTCCTTCTCCCTCTGATCTCCAATTTTGCACAGACACTGTCGCCTCTCGTAGGCCTTGTTCCCATCAGCTGATGATCAGGCAACTCAGTAAATGTGAGTGATTTTCAAAGCCGCCTGGATTCTTGTAGAATACCTTGGTGTCGGGATAGCTTCCGCTTTAAAAGTTGCTGAAGTAACATAAATTAATTTCATTTAATTTCTTTTCCCAATGGTCTCTCTGACTTACTTGGCTCTATAGTCCACCCACCCATCCAGGAAGAACAGACACAGTGCCAGAGATTATCTCTGGCTTTACAGTGCCTTCAAAGCCCTCTGCCACCAATCTGGCCCTTTCATAGCCATAGAGGTCAACAACTCCATGTGACCTAACAACAGCTACCCCCTCAAATACACTCATGCCTCCCATTAGATTTTAGGATTTAGATCTGACTTTAGAGACCAGCTAATTCAATACCCTCCTCACAGAGGGGGAAAATCATCTGCCCAAGGTCACACAGCCAGTAAGCAACTGAGATTGTTTTTGTTGTGGTTGTTTTGTTTTCGTTTTTGTTTTGCTGAGGCAATTGGGGTTAAGTGACTTGCCCAGAGTCACACAGCTAGAACTTGAACTCCACTTAACACTCTGCAGTGTTAAGTGTCTGAGGTCAAATTTGAACTCAGGTCTTCCTATCTTCAGGCCTGGGGCTCTATCCACTGCACCATCTAGCTGCCCCTAGTTCTTTGTCTTCAAATACAGTGTTTACAACTGTTCTAGGAGGTCATTAATTAATTTTCAATAATAATAAAAACAACAACAGCTAGAATTTATATAGCACTTTAAGATTTGAGAAGCCTTTTATATAAATAGGCTCATTTGAATCTTACAACTACCCTGGGAGACAAATGTAATTATGATCTTCATTTTGTAGTTGAGGGGAAACTGAAGCTGAAAGAGGTTAAATGGCTTTTTCAGGGTCTTGTAGCTGCTAAGTGTCTTAGGCTGGCTTTGAACTTAGATTTTCCTGACTCCAGATCCAGTGCTCCGTGTACTATGGCACCACCTATCAGTCTGTTATAGTTGCTGGCAGAGAAGTAAACCTAGACTCAAGGAAGGAAATCACTTATTTGAGGTCCCATAACTAGTAAGAGGAACCTGAGATTTGAACCCAGAACTCCTGTTTCCCAGGACAGAGCTCTTTCTACTTCATAAAGCTACTTTTCCTAAAAATCTCCAACTTATTTGTTTAGTAAGTAGACCTTAAAAATTCATTATCTCATTTGATTGGTCCCAGTAGAAAATCAATTATTATACCTACTGACAGGAAGAAATTGAGGCACAAAGTAGTCATCCATTTTCTGCTTGAGTCTTCTAGCAACAAATAACTCACTACCTGGCAAAGCAGACCATTTATTCCTGGATAACACTGATTTTTGAGAAATTCTTAATTACACTGAGCCCAAATCTACCTCCTTGTAACTTCACTGCATTGGTAATGAACTCCCCTTTCAGACCTCATACGTGCTTTGTTTTGTATTTCTCTGAAACATTTGTTACGTAATACTGCATAGCACAGTTAACAACGGGTCTTTTACCTCTAATAATTGGCGGTTCTTCCATGGCAGGGACTCTCTACCTTAATCATCTCTGAATTTCTTCAGCATCTACTTAGCAAAGGGCTCTGCAATGCAAGTGTTTAATAAATATTTGTTGTCATGATCTGAATGAATTGGCTTTACTTCTACCTTCTGGAGCCAAGCAGAACATCCCTTATATGGTAGCCTTTCAAATACCTGAAGGCAGCCATCAGAGAGCTGGAGATTTAAATCAGGAAGAAACCTCTGAGACCAGCTAATCCAATATCCCACATTTTACAGATGAAGGAACTGAGGCCCAGTAAGATTATGTGTCTTGCCCAAGGTCATAAAAACAGCAAGCATTAGAAGTAGAGTCGCACTCAGATCCTCTGAATTCAAGCCCAGTGCTCTTTTCACCACACTGAGCTGTCTGTATGTTATATACTGTGTCTTCTCTTCTTCCGGCTAAACATCCTAGTTCCTTCTATTGATCATCAATATGGCCTAGTTTTTAATCCCTTTGACATTCTGGTTGCCTTCTTCTGGATGTTATCCAGCTTGCCAATGAGCCTCCTAAAATGTAGTCCAAGTATACAGATAATTCCAACTGGAGGCTCTATCTATGTTGTCTGCTTTGATAGGCATATATGATTGCTCTCTGTCTCTGTCTCTCTCTTCTCTCTTTCTCCTTCTTTCACTCTTTTCTTTCTCTTCTCTTCTCTCTCCTTCTCTCCTCTCTCTTTTCTTTCTCTCTATTGTCTCTTACTCTCCCTCTCTTGCTCTTTCACTCTCCACTCTTTTTCTTTTTTCTCTTCTCTCTCTCCCTCTCTCCTTGCTCTCTTCTCTCTCTCACTTTCTCCTTCTCTCCTTGTCTCTTCTTCTGTCTGTTACATATACACACAATTCATATATACTTAGAAGAAATGCACTATATATGTATATATGTATATACATATGCATATATATATATATAAATTCACACACAGACCAAGTACTCATGCATGCAGTTATTCTCACAGTATAAACGTGTATGAATTCATAGACAAGTACTATATGAACACATATTGTAAGTGCATCTGGAGATGGAAAGGAGCAATATTTGTGTATATGTGCACATTGGAGCTTCTGGTTCCAGTAACCTCCCCAGTTCTCCCTTTCCTTTGCATCTGTCACTCTTTCTGGCCCATTTTCTCCTCTTCCCTTTTCCGGGGCTGATTGTTTGGAAGAAGCTGCCTGATCATTACCTGTCAATCCCACTGGCCCAGAGAGAGCTAGGAATTACCACTCCCAGAAATAGGATGCCTCCTCGTGCTCTCATGTGTCGGCCCCCCTTCCTTGTAACCCTGCTCCCTGAATTCCCCTGGAAGAACAAAGCTCATCTTGTAGCCCTGTCCCTGGGCCCTTTAGTGGTAGCTAGTGTAGAGACACAGAAAGAGACCAGGCCGCAGGGCTACAAGGATAGGACCAAGAAAGAGAAGGTTTTCCCTCCCCTCTCCCAGAGGCCCTGGCTCCCACCCAAACCTCATGTTTCTCAGGTGGCAGAGGGCTACAGAAAGTGCCAGAGCAGAGTCACCAGGTTACACAGAAGGCAACTCAGAGTTAACTTAATATGGGGGTGGCCTCCCAAGAACTTCAGTATCTAACAGACAAATTATCTCAGCTTCATCTGGAAAAATCTCCCTTCCAAGGAGGTGAGAAATGCAAAGAGGTAGGCGTATTCCTCTTCTGAAAAACTCTGGACATCACACCGTGTGTCCCATTCACTATAACATGCATTTATGTTTCTATGTGTTGGTTTATCTAAATATGTGTGTATCTGCTCTCCATATCTATATCTGTGCAACTCACACCTACCTCTCAATGTCTCTCTATGGACCTTTCTACAGACATGAGTCTGTGTGTCTTTTCACATGACTACCTTGTGCATATGTATGCATTTGTATCTGTCTTTAAGTCTGTTTCTGTTTAGGAAAGACTTCTTTCCAGGTCCCCCTTACCTCCACCCCACAACTCCCCATACCTTCCTCTGCAATTAACTCCAGTTTACACAACAGCACATATCTTGTACATACATAATTTATTTGTACATAGTTCCCCTCATCAGAATATAAGCTCCCTGCATGTGTTTTTTCCTCTCTTTGTATGCTCACTGCTTTGCACAGTGCCCAGCAGCATACAGTAAGAGCTTAATAAATGCTTGTTCTGATTCCATCTCTCTCGTCTCTCTGAGTCTGTCTTTATGAATCTCTGTGTTTCAGTACATCAGTATGTGTGGTTATATGTCTCTCTAAGTATTGTTGCATGTCTCTATGTATCTATATGTCCGGACATGGGATTCATTCTCTCTATATATCTTAATGTATCTCAAGAGTATCTGTAATGTATCTGGATGTCTACACTCGCCCATTATTCTCAGCAACAAGTGATCTTCCTAATAGCCCTCAAACAGTAGCAAAAGCTGTCGCTGCATTTCAAAGTTTGAATATCTCTACCAAGCTCAAGGGCTTCAGGAGGCTCTTCTCACATCCCAAGGAAAAGGGGTCCTGAGGTAACCATGGTACAATTCCTCCCTCTCCCCAGCAATGAACGCCCTCCCAGAACTTGTCAACCAGTGGCCCAGAGAGCCAGAACCAGAACTAGAACATTCCATCGTTTAGGCCTTCTCAGAGAGGCAGACCAGGCTCCCAGAGACATATGCTGAGAGACCCTCCTCACCTACCTATGGGAGAGAGCTCAGCCACACTGCCAATGTAGGGGCCCTGCAGGAAGCGGGGTTCACTGTCGTTGATGTCCTGGACTTTGATGATGAACTCTGACTCGGGTTCCAGCAGCTGGTCTGTGGCCCGATCCCGTGCCTGGGCTCGAAGTGTATAGAAGGTTTTCTGCTCCCGGTCAAGCCGCTCCATGGCGTGAATGTCACCAGTCAATTCATCAATCAGGAAGATTGTCCCAGCCCCCTCCCCAGAGATGGTGTATTTGATAGAGCCATCACCTTCATCAGAGTCAGAATGGATCTGCAGAGAGGGAAAGGAAACACTGTGTCGGGGTGGGTAGGGTAGGAGAAGATGGACAATCACCTTCTCCTGACCACAATAATTCCCTTACACTGACTGGTACATTTATTCAAAAGTTGCTTCCTTTAGGCAGCTAGATGGTGCAGCCAATAGAGCATCCAACCGTAGTCAGACGGACTCTTCTTAATGAGTTCAAATCCAGCTTCAGACACTTAATAGCTGCATGATCCTGGGTCAGTCACATAACCCTGTTTGCCTCAGTTTCCTCAGCTGCAAAATAAGCTGGAGAAGAAAATGGCAAGCTAAGAAAACCCCAAATGGAGTCACAAAGAGTTGAACATGACTGAACAACAACATGGTCTCATTTGATAGCTTATTAGACTGTAAGCTCTTTGAGAACAGGATCTGAGTCATATCTTGTCACAGAACATCACCACTTTACATTTACTTGGTTTTTAAAGTTCTCATTAAAGGCCCTATAAGAAGGGCAGCTAGGTGGCAGTGGATAGAGCACCAGCCCTGAAGTCAGGAGGACCTGAGTTCAAATCTGGTCTCAGACACTTATCACATCCTAGCTGTGTGACCCTGGGCAAGTCACTGCTGCAGGGGGAAAAACCCTATAAGTGGTAAAATGACTCACCCAGTATCACACAGCAAAAATGCAGTGGAACTAGAGCTCAAAGTCAGGCTATCCAATCAGTCCACATGCACCACCCTGCTCTTCATGGTTGCTAATTGCTTAGTTCTTACTTACCCAACTCTAAGTTAGTAAAGCACATGTATAAGTATACCTACACACACAAACATACACAATCTCATTTGATCTTCACAACAACACTGGGAGATAGGTAATATGATTATCTGCTTTACAGATGAGGAAAATGAGGTAGACAGAGGTTAGCTTGTCCAAGGTCACACATCTAGTAAAATACTGATGAAAGATTGGAACCTAGTCCATAATTCCCAGTCTAGCGTTCTCTCCATCGACTCTTAAAAATGACTGTGCCAGATCTGCAATTGGATCCCCTGTGCTGAGCACAGGGTCTTGCCTATACTAAGGGCTTTAACTGCTGAATTCTTCCCATTTTTAAATCTCAACTCTAAAGTCTCCTCTTCCAAGAAGCCTTCTCTGATCTCCCTATTAAGTTATTTGCCCCAGGGAAACATCCCACGTCATTTTGTTCACACCTGTGTGGTACACACAGCATGTATTATGGTTCAATGGGATCAAAGTTTTTTGGTATGTTTTATATTCCCCTACTAAGCTGTAATTAGAGTCCATTAGATAGAGCATTTGGGCCTGGAGTTAGAATGACCCCAGTTCATCCTCAGAATCTATTATGTATCTCTGGGCATGTCATTTAATCCTAGTCTTTCTCAGTTTCCTCATCTGTAAAATGGAGATAATAATAGCAACTATTTCCCAGGGTTGTTGTAAGGATCAAATGCAATAATATTTGTAAAATTCAGTGAAAGCCTTACTGCTATACAAACATTAGTGTTGTTCAACTCTACTATCACAGACCACACCTTGAGTTTTGCCTCTCCTCCAGCACTTATTAAAGGGCTCTGGCCTCAGTAGTGGATAATAAACTTGCTGAATGAATTTAAACCATTTCACAAAAGCCCTGTCCTTTCCCCAAACCTGCAAAAGGTTCATAAAAGGTCTCTGTCTGCTCACTCACTCCCCCAACCCATGCTTCACATACTAGCAGATTTATGTTTCCTTTGCAAAGATAGCACTCTTTAGTTCAAAAGCACCCCCCCCATTCCCTTCAGTTCTTTACTGCTTACTAAGCAGAAGCCCAGTTCCTCAGTCTAATCAACAAACATTTCCTTAGAGTCTCCTTTGTGCCTGGCAGTTTGCTAAGAGTTGGAAATATCAAAACAAAAAGGAAACAGTTCCTGTCCTCAAGGAGCTTACATTTTCTACAATTATTGTCCTACTTTTCTTTAAAAATAAAAATTTTTGTTTGCATACGTTTACATTCTGTCCCTCTCATATCCCTCCTTGAACTGAACAACAATTAAACCCTCACCATAAACATTTGTAGTCTGGAGAAAGGAACTCCCACTTTGGCCACATCCCCAATGTCTCTATCTCTGTCTTTTTCTCTCTGTGTGTGTCTGTCTCTGTCTGTCTCTCTGTCTCTGTCTCTCTCTGTGTGTGCATTTGGAGTCAATCCATTTTCTGGGAGGAGATGAGAGGTGAGTTTCTGCTCACTCAACACCTTACTTTTCCAGTATTATGTTAGATTACTCCCCTTTTCCCTTCATAATCTCCACACTCCTGGCAAACTGAACCACTCCCTACTTTCTCCCTGACCCTTCTGTGACTGGCATGACTCAGTGCTTTTATTTGCCCTATTCCTTTTCCCAAAAAAATTTGGTTGAGATACCCCAGGGTCCCCTAAACCCTTTCAGGGGGTGGTTAGGTCAAAATTATTTTCATAATAATCCTAATATCTTTCAATTTCTAATACAGTAAACAGCAATAACCATAACCCATATAAAAACTCTTTGGAGTTCTCAATAATTTTTGAGTGTATTATTATTATAATTGTGATTAAGACTGTCAAACATGTTACTATGTTTAGTGTAATGCTGAAGTTAAAAGTGCTTTGCATTTCAATTTCAACATCTTTATTAATAAAAATCATTCCCATGTCAAAAAAAAAAGTATAAAGGAGTTCTGAGACCAAACACTTTTTGAGTTACACTGACTTATACTATCCTTCCACCTAGTGCTACCAGTTAACACCTCTCTATCCCTAAATGCCACCAAATATCTTGCATTATGTGGAGGGAAGAGCATTGGGTTTAGACTTAGAAGTACCTCCTTTGCTTCTCTATCAAGTGTCTACACCTTCTCTCACCCCATTCTTTACACTTCAGACCTCTAAATACTTCATACTTCTCTAAAGCTCATGTATTTTGTTACATGGTTTTCTGTCAAATTCATCACATGAGTGGGACACACTTGTTCTCTGTGGCTCTAGAGGGAATATTGAAGAAGCAGAATGAGAAAATGAAGAATCAGAGGATTTAAAAGTAAAAGGACCTGTGGTCAAATCCCAGATCTGCTACTTAGGGCCCTGTGACCTTTGAGTCTCATCTATAGAATAAAAGGGTTGGACTAGAAGGTCGTAGGATTACAAAGTTAAAGTTGGAAGGGACCTTAGAATCATTGAGTCTCATAGACTTGTCCCCATTTTGTAGTTAAACACAGTGTCATACAACTAATATGTAACTAAGATAAGATTTGAGTCCTAGAAAGTCTCTTCTAGGTCTAAATATATCCTCCAATGAATTAGGACCAAAGAGAAAAGTTAGAAGACAAATTTCAGCTTAATAAAAGGGAGAATTTTCTAATAACTGGTGCCATCTAAAAATGGAATGAGTTGTCTTATGTGCTAGTGAGCTCCCAGTCACTGGTGATATTTAAGCAGAGACTGGATGACTGCCCTGCTAAAGACACTGTGGATTTTTGCTTCAACTAGGGTCTCTTCCAACTCATGCTTCCAAAAGAGGGTTTCTGAGATGATCCAGGGATGATTTACCACGTGCTTTACACATGCTTGATCCCCTAAGCCTTGTTTCTGATGTCTTCCACCTCCTCCCCAAACCCTACATTATGTATAGGAAGAGCATTAGATTTAGACTCGATAGCCCTGGATTCAAATCTTGACTTTATCTTTTTATCTGTGCAACCCTGAGCAAGTCCCATCTTTGAGGATTCAGTTTCATCACATTTAAAATAAAGGAACTGAAAATGATAGATTGTTCTGTGATCCCTCAGATGCTGGCAGTTGCAAATCCTAGAATCCTACAAGGCCCAGCTAAGTCCCCCCTCCTCCAGGAAGCTTCTCATTCTACAAGGCTCGGCCAAGTACCACAGCATCTGTGAAACCTCCTCCACTACTGTGGCCCACACTAATCTCTTCCGCCTTTGAACTTCTGTAGCACTTACTGTCTGTATCACTCATGCTGATAGTAAATCATTCACACCCTTGTACTGGAACTTAACTGTTTCACGTAAGCCTTATCTCATCCATGGGACTATAAGCTCCTAGAGGGATGTATCTTCTCCTTAAGGAGGCTAAGCCCAAAGGACAGGCTCAGTTTTGCACAGAGGGAGACACAGATTTGGAATGAATGGAATATATGGGGAGGGAAGAGAAAGGAAGGGAATGAGATTGATGCAGCCAACATCATTCCCCTGCCATAGTTGCGACAAAGGATAGGCCCAGGAGGATGAGAGATTGGAAATTTGGAGGAAGGTTTATATCTCCAACTTGGAACTCCCTTCTAGTCCATTCCTTCATTTTGCAGAGGTGGAAACTGAGGTCCAGAGAAGGAAAAGGAATTGCCCAAGATCATACAATCAATCAGTAATAGAAGAAGAAGCAATGTGATATGGGGAAAGGCTTTTAGATTAGAAATCAGAGGCCTGGGATTTGAATTCCAGCTCTGGAAATTTACTACCTCAGTAACCTTTTAGAAGAAATGCCCTCCTCTCCCCTCTCTTTCTCTTTTACTTGGTCTGATGAACTCCAATAGTTCCTTTAAAGCCCAATTCAAACCCCATCTCCTCCATGAATCTTCCCCACCTCCTACTCCACAGGCAGAAATGGCCTATGTTATGGTGCTTCTTCAACACATTTACCTGTTTTGTCCCTCTCTAATACATTCACTGTATAATGCTATGAGTCTTATCTTGCTGCTAGCCTGAAAACTCTCATAGCAGGGAACATGTCTTATCTAAACTCTGCATATCTTTCCAGAGCCCAGCATAGGACTCTGCACATAGTAGGTATTCAATAAATGGCTGTTGAATGTCAATGTTAATTGATGACTATGCATTGGGTACCTACGGTGTGCTTAGCGTGGGGGAGGGGAGGAGTCAGTAGAAGATTGAAAAGAACAACCACTATCCAGGCTCTCAAATCATTTGGGAGGGGGAATGCAAAATGTACACAGAAGAAATAATTACAAAAATGACTGAGGAATGAGCAATGTGGTCTTGAGTCTAAGCATGGTCAGGAATTTAAAGGAGGAAGAGATTACTGTAGTTTGGGGCTTCATCAGACAAGGACCTGAGCTGGGTTTGGAAGGATGAATGGAGCTCAAATCTTAACAAGCACATCCATATATTCAGGGGCATGGAACAATAGGGCAAGAGAGTAAATGGGGAAATGCTAGCAGGCCCAGTAAGTGATCAAAGCCACCTAGACCAAGGGTTCTTAATCTGGCATCCATGAATATGATGCTTTATTTATTTATTACATTCATTTTTTTTAAAATAATAGCTTCCTATTTTCAAAACACAAAAATAGTTTTTAACACTCACCCCTGCAAAACCCCATGCTCCCACTTTTTCTCCCTTCCTTCTCCCCTCCTCTTCCAGACAGCAAGCAATCCAATATATGTCAAATATGTGCAACTCTTCCACACATACCTCTAAAACCAGCATGCTACACAAGAAAAATCAGATCAAAAAGGAAAAAAAGAGAAAGAAAACAAAAAGCAAGCAAACATCAACAGAAAAGATGAAAATACTATGTTGTGATCCACACTCAGTCTCTACTGTTCTCTCCTTGCTCTCCTCATCACAAATTTACTGGAATTGATCTGAGTTACCCATTGCCAAAAAAAGCTTCCATCAGAATTGATCATTGCATAATCTTGTTGTGTAAATGTGGTGATTTATATATATATATATATATATATATATATTTGATACATATATATATTTGATATATATATGAGATAAATGTATTTCAATATAATTGATTTCCTCTGTAATCCTGTGTGTTTTATTTTATCTGCTTAAAAATATATTATTTTGAGAAGGGCATTCACCAGAATGCCAGAAGAGTTTATGATACAAAGTTTTAAAAGCACCTGGCCTATACTCATAGGTTCCTGTCCTTCAGCTCCGACCATACATCCTAGTCTCCATTCAGATCCAAGCCCTAACCTCATCTATCTTCATCTTAGTAAGATTTGCTAGAGTAGTTTAAGAAAGTTATTGCTGACTGCCTAGTTGAGTATTAGGAGAAAGCAGGTTGTTGAAACAAGAACAAATTACCTAACTATAGTAACTGTCCATTCCCTCCATGACTGTACTTGTGCATACATACATGTGTATGCTCAATCACATATTTCAATCCCAAACCCTACCTCTCTCCATCTCTAGGGCCAGATTCTCAGAAGAGGTGAGACTTAGAATTGGAAAGGACTTTAGGGGTCAACTAGTCCAAAACCCTCATTTTACAGAGAAGGAAACTGAAGGTAAGAGAGATGGAATGATTCACCAAAAGTAAGAAGTGACAGAGATGGTCTTCTCATTGCATGGCCAGTGGTCTTTCTATAGTATAATCTGAAATGAGACTTTCAGGATAGAAGAACTTTACTTTATACCCAACCCAGCCATTCTTCCAGGGGCTATTAGAAGGAAGAGAAGGAGCAGCTGGATGGCCACTTCTAATCAGAACCTTCCCAGAGCCAGCCTAGGAGGATCCCTGGAGGTTGCAATATGGGGCAAAACCACCAAGGATTCCAGTTGCCACAGATTTTCTGGAAAGGAGGCATCAACTCTGTGGTCAGAGGCTGTCCTACTCACCTACTGTAGTCTAGTTTTCTCCTTACAGAACAAGAACAAATAAAACATTTAGAAAGCACATTTGGCCATAGACAATACGAATTTTCTAGTAAAGAATAAATGAGTTTGGAACTGTCGGGGTTGAACCACAGTGTTGGGAAACAGTGCTTTAGGAAAACAGTCCTAGATTTTGCCTTTAGAACATAGAAAGTTAGAGCAAGAAAGAACTCTGTGACAGTGTTCCCAAGTTGTGACTGAAAATTCCCCAGGAAGCCCATAGTTATTCTCAGGGGTGCTCAAATCCATATGTACATCCAACACTGTCGATTTGATTTTTATTTAGTTCCAACAAAATATGCAGTGTGAATGCAACTACTATAATGTGGAGGTCCGCAAAATTTTTGACATTTAGAAAAGGGTTCTCATAATAAAAAAGTTTAGAAATCTCCTTGCCTTAGAACATAGAATTTTTGAGCTGGAAATTCAGGAGTCATTTAGTCCATTCCTCCTGATCTTAGAAAAGGGAAAACTGAGGTTCATTAAGTGATAACTTGGGTTGTACATCAAATTAATGATAGAGCTAAGAATGAAATCCAGATTGATTGACTTCTGGGTCACTGATTTTTTCATTATCCTGTATAATGGTTGAAGGGGGACTGGTTGACTGGCCCTAGGATGGTAACTGGGGCCTCAGTAGTTGGCAGAAGAGAACCTGAAGCTGAGGGGGCCTGTCACAGGGGCTTAGAGTTGTTTTATGGCTTTGAGTTGGAGACTTTACCTTATAGTCCCAATTTCATATGGTAATAGATGAGAAGGGTAAGAAGAGGAAAAAAAGGGAAATCCTCTTATTATTTTAGAGTACATTAGACAGGTTTCCCTTTAAAGTTGGTGAGCATGTGTCCTTTCCTTGTCCTCAAGGGTAAATGTGTTCCCTTTCTCCCAGAATTCTAGGCAGTTCTCAAGTTCTTGTTATCTTATGCCCTTAATGTATGACCAAGGAATGGCCAAAGCAAAGTCCTCCCACTGCAGAAACTCAATCCAGCTGTGACACTAGGACTGAGAGAGCAAATCCCATATTGGGACCCAGTCTCTTTCTTCCATTCCTAGTTTCTCTCCATGGAGGAAGGGAGTGAAAGGGTAAATAGCAAACAGGAAAGACAGGCCTTCTCATCCCCAAGAACCGCCAGTGATTCAGGGCCGACCATCCTGAGATAATTTTATTGGTGGCATTAAACTGAGTTATGAGGTTTTTACAATCCAGCCACTTATGAGAAATCTATTAACAGTAACTGGACAGGAAGAATGCATCTCGGTGGAGTCCAGGACGGGCATTAATTGGGGCAATCTATAAGGGGACGGGGACCCGGAAAGGTTCCACCCGATGCCACCATTTACTCCCTGTGATTTCTGCTGAGAATCAGCAAAGTTGCCAAAAAAAGAGAGACGTCCATTAATCGGCTAATGAAATATGAAAATGTTTATGGGCCATTCAATCTTCCAAACGGCAGTTCTATAATCCACCTTTCAGACACACAGTTCCACCAGATAGAATTTATACCCAGGATCTAGGTGGTGTGGGCTGCCTTTTCCCCCATCTATGACAGCTTCATCCCATTTGTCCTCTCTTTGGGTGGGGTTGGGGTAACTCCTCATGGACCACTAGAGCATACATTCCAATAGTTTTCATTTTACAAAGATGGAAATTAAAGCTCAGAAAGGACAACTGACTTATTTGCCCAAGATGACAGCAAATTCATGACATAGAAGAAAGGGTTCTGAATTTGAAATCAAAAGGCCGATTACCTGTGTGAGCTTGGCCACATAATTTCAACTCACTTTAACTCATTAATACAATGAAGATATTAGACTAGCTGACCTCTAAGGTCCTTTTAGCTCTAAATCCTATGATCCAAGAACACTAGGCTTAGAGTATCTAGGTGGTGGATAGAGCACTGCTCTGAAGTCAAGAGTTCTAATTTGACCTCAGACACTCAACACTTTAACTAGCTGTGTGACCCTGGGCATGTCACTTAACTCTGATTGTCTTGCCTTCCCAATCACCCCACTCTCCCAAAAAACACCAGGCTTTGAGTCAGGAACCTGAGGTTTTAGTCCTAGGTATGCAAATAATTTCTGTGGCTTTAGGCAGGTTCAGAATATTAATTTCTCTATTCTGACCCTCTACTTTTCCTCCTTTGTGAAATAAAAGGGCTGTACTGAATTATTCCCAAGGTCCATTTTAGCCTAAAGCTCTATCATTCAAGAAAAAGAACTAAGTTTAGAACTCAGGATTGCTAGAAGTTTTGGGCCTTTTCCAGTCAACTGCCTTGAATAATAAGATTACAAGGTTGGGGAGAAGGACTTGGGAAGCCCCAGTTTTTGCATAGGGAATATCCTTCCCACCAGTTCACTCTTCGAGTGATCAGCAGTAATAGGCACTGAGTTTAAGTCAGACAGGATCACTTGTAATGAACCTTAGAGACTGCAAGAAAAAGGGAGGGAGGAAAGAGAGACAACTTAAGGGTGATGTCACTGATGTTCTATTGCAATTTACAAAGTGGAGCTCACTCTAAGATTAATGGTCAGACCTCCAGGGACTACAGAATCAAATAGGGCTCTCTCTCCTTCTGTCTCCTGGAACCTTGGATTTGGCAGCCTGCAGCAGCAGAAAAACTAGAAGTCAAGAAAATCAGGTTTGAGTTTCCTTTTCAAATGTTTCTTACTGCAGGCAAATTATTAATCCTGTGCCTTAACTTTCTTACCTGTAAAATGGAGATAAAACTGGTGCTATATACTTCAGTATATTGTATGAGCTTTTGTAAAGAATGTTAAGAGGCAGAGCAGCTAGGTGTTGCAGTGGATAGAGCACCAGCCCTGAAATCAAGAAGACCTGAGTTCAAATTCGACCTCAGACACTTGACATTGCCTAGGTGTGTGACACTGGGCAAGTTACTTAACCCTAATTGCCTCAGCAAAAAAAAAATGTTAAGAGGCCTTGATGAGGACTTTAATTTGCTATGTGGTCAAGTTGTTTTCCCTATCTTGTAAAATAAGAAGGTAGAATTAGAAGATCCTTCTTATAGCTCTAAAATTCTTGGTTCTAAGGTCCCTTCCAGAACTAATATTCTATGTGGAGTGTTCTAACATTTCTTCTAGCTCTGACATTCTAGTTATTAGAGTCCTTATGGTGCTAACATTCTATGTACTGTGGTCCCTTCCAGAAGCAAATTCTATTTTATGTATTTTAAGGGCTCTTAAATTCTATCTTTTAAAGGTCCCTCCCAGCTCTGGTTCTCTGATAAACGTTAAGTTCTTACTATTTTTCTGGAGGAACTTTTCAGTGTATTGTATTCTTGCTTCTAACCAAGATCCCAATATTGGGTAGAGACCTATTTCTGAACCAGATCAGAGACAAAAACTAGAGACTTCTGGGAAGGGAAACAGCAAAAACGGGATGTCTTGGCTCCAGCAGCATCAGAATGAACAGATGCAAATCTTCCGAAACATAGAGAACTTGAGTTTTGAGGGTTTTTTTGGCAGAAATTATTTTCTCTGAGTGGGCCTTTGTGGGGAGGGGAGGCTTCTTCAAACTTTAAGCTCCTTGAGAACCAGAGACCACATCCACTTTTGATTAACCTGGTGGGGCTCCAACCCTAGCCTCAGTGAATAAACATCTATAGTTCATTCTTCTGGGAGATAAGGGAGAAAGCTCACAGGAGCTGGAAACAGACAGAAGGACCATGTTATTCTGTCCCACTGGCTGAGAAATCACCCACATCTCCCATCTGAGATTGAACATGGGCACCAATGACTGGAGGAATCAGCACAGTACAAGACAACTTGACTAAAATACAACTTCTGTCACTTACTACTTGTGGGATCCTGGGCCTCAGATTTTTAATTTATTTATTTTTAACTTTCAGTGTCTCGGGCTTTTTTAAATTAAAGCTTTTTATTTGTAAAAACATATGCATAGGTAATTTTTCAACATTGACCCTTGCAAGGCTTTCTGTTACAAATATTTCCCTCCTACCCCCCCACCCCCTCCCCTAGATAGCAGGAAATCTAATATATGTTAATTATGTTAAAATATTTGACAGATCAAATATGTATATATATATATTAATATAGTTATCTTGCTGGACAGGAAAAAAAACCTGAGAAGGAAAACATAATGCAAGCAAACATCAATAGAGAGTGTGAAAATGCTATGTTGTGGTCCAGACTCAGATCCCATAGACCTCTCCCTGGGTGTATATGGCTTTCTTCATCCCTGAACAACTGGAACTACTTTGAAACATCTCATTGTTGAAGAGAGCCATGTCCATTAGAATTGATCATCATATAGTCTTCTTGTTGCTGTGTATAATGATCTCCTGGTTCTGTTCATTTCACTCAGCATCAGTTCATGCAAGTTTCTTCAGGCCTCTCTGAAATCGTCCTGCTGGTCGTTTCTCACAGAACAATAATATTCCATAACATTCATATACCATAATTTATTCAGCCACTCTCCAATTGATGGGCATCCATTCAATTTCCAGTTTCTAGCCACTACAAAAAGGGCTGCCACAAACATTTTTGCACATGTGGGACCCTTTCCCTCCTTTAAGATCTCTTTGGGAAATAGGCCCAGTAGAAACATGGCTGGGTCAAATGGTATGCACAGTTTGATAACTTTTTGAGCGTAATTCCAAATTGCTCTCCAGAATGGTTGGATCCGTTCACAGTTCCACCAACAATGTATCAATGTCCCAGTTTTCCCACATCCACTCCAATATTTGTCATTATCTTCTGTCATCTTAGCCAATCTGACAGGTGTGTAGTGGTATCTCAGAGATGTCTTAATTTGCATTTCTCTGATCAATAGTGATTTGGAGCACCTTTTCATATGACTAGAAATAGTTTTAATTTCATATCTGAAAATTGTCTGTTCATATCCTTTGACCATTTATCGATTGGAGAGTGGGAGCCTCAGATTTTTTTTTTCAATTTTGGGGTAAATTCCAGCTCTTAATCTATAATTCTGCTCCAATATCTTCAATTATCATCCATTCTTTACTTGAAGACCTATGATGACATGGACTTCATCCCCAAGGAAACACATTCCACTTCTGAATTGTTCTAATTGGAAGGAAGTTTTCTATACTCTTTCTAGTCCTGCTCTTTGGTGCCAAAGTGAACAAGTCTAACCCTTTTTTGTGATTTCCTTTCATATAGATGCCATCAAGTATCATGTCTCCTCCAAGTCCTCTCTTCTCCATGCTCAAAATTCCCAGTTACTCTCATTAATCAATCAAGTATATATAATGTTCAGGCTAAAAGAACAAAACAGGGAATAACTCCTGCCCTCATGAAGCTTCCATTCTAACCTCATGTGGTATGCCTTCAGGATCCTTATCAGGTTAATTGCTCTCCTCTGAATATTTTCCAGTTCATCAGTGTCCTTCCTAAAAAGATACTGATTACTTAGAACCAAACAGAATACTATGAATCTGAGTCCACATTCTAAAAACTAGGCTCTCCTAAAGCAGCCAGGTTTTTTGGCTACTGTGTCTTTTACACATAATAATCATAAAAACATGCTTACATCCTTCAACAACTATCATCTCTTCAAAGGATCTCAAGTCAGGTCACTGAAGGGTTTTGGTGCTAGAGCTGAAGGGATCCTTAAAAGTCATATAATCCAAGCCCTTTATTTTAGCAAGGAAGAAATTTAGGAGAATTAAGAGAAGCTAAGTGATTGTCCAAGGTCACAGAAACAAGCAGACAGAGTCAGAATTCAAGTCCAATTCCCTAAACTCCAAATCCAGAGCTCTTTCTTTCCACTGCATTAAAGCCAGATCTCCTTAAGTCTTTTCATCCTCCTGCTTACACATATTCAAGAAAACTGACCTAATATTTGCAGCACTTCCTCCCTAATCTTAACAATATGCCCACCCCATCTTTCAAGACTCAGCTCAAATGTCACTGCCTCCGGGAAGCCATCTCTGGTTCCTCCCAGCTGGAAGTGTTCTCTCTGTCATCTAGTACTCAGTACTCCTCTGATGTGCTAAATATTCTGATTTGTCCCATGCAGACCAAGCCACTGACATTTATTAAGCACTTACTGTGTGGAGAGTACTACTTGGTACTGCAAAACATACTCCTGGAGTTTAATGGTCTGAGAGAAGTTCAGACACCAGCACTGAAAACCACCACAATGCATAATATTATATGATAAATACACAGAGAGGTAGAAAAACAAAGTGGGGGAGGAGGCAGAAGAGGGCTGTATATACGGCTGCTTTCTCCCGGACTGTCTTGACCATGGGGCATAGTTCCATCTCTGACCTGGCTCTTCTCAGCCCAGCCCCAGGATAACTCCTGAGGAAAGGCTCTGGCAGAGGCCCTCCAAGCTCCACCCCTCACCCATCAACAATGGGAAATATACCAGAGCTGTAGTTGGCCTCTCCCTGGGGGGCTGAAAAGTGCGATTTATGAGCCCATTAATTACTTCCTCCTAATTAAATCAAAATTAAATGCGAACAGAGGTACGTTTTTTCTTTATTAAAAACAATTAAATGGACAGCGTGGATACACAAATAAAACGACTCCGGGATTTAACCAGAAAGGAGATCAAATCAAAATGCTCCCCATTAATGAGAACGGCTCTCATGTTGGAGCCACTCGTAAACCAGGAGTTCATCAATTTTCTTTAAATATTAGCAACTTAATTAAATCTGCTCCCCCCCTGCTTTAATCCCACCATATATCTAAAATAGATCTCACCGCCCGCAGAAGTCGGTAACAAGTGCTGACCCCATAATTCTATCTTTAAAAAATTTTTTTTAAATCCTAACGAAATCCACATCCAACTGACAGAGGCCTCGGGGGAAATTACAGTTCAGAAAAGGGATTAGCCAAAGTACCCAGATTTTATGGAAATGTTGTTGGTTCGGGGGAGGTGGTGAGAGGAGGGTGTTGGGAGAGGTTTGGGGTAAAGACACAGGCTTGGGTGCTTGCTGGAGGGGGGTGGGCAGAACTGGGGAGAGGGAAGCTAGGTTACCCAGTGTGGGATCTAATGGGGGAGGGGAAGGGAAGCAGAGGGAACCAGGGCCAGGACAGTGTGTGACAATGGATGACGGCTGTGAGAGATGGGGAAAAGGGCTGTAAAATGGGTTAGCTCTAGGTGCCCGGGGTTCACTCTGGAAATGAGGCTGTTGCTAGGCTACCTCTGGAATTCGACAAGGACGGATGCTCGGAGCGGCTCCCTGGGGTGGGGGTGGGGGAGAGACAGTGAATTAACTGAAAGTACAATTTCCCCTGGAAGGGGGAACTTGACTGAAGAGGGTAAGGCAGACCGGGGCAGGTTATTTTTAAAACCCTAGACCCAGACATTTTAAGGGGAGGGGAAGCTGGGAAGGATGACTGTGGGACTCCATCCCAGTGATGAGGACAAAAAAAGGCCCATCTTTGCAGGAAATGGGAGACCCAGTGTTGCAAAGGATTTAGAGTCAATCTTGTCTGCCTCCTACTTCGGATGTGACTTTGAGCAAGTCCTTTAACTTTAAAAGCCTCAGTTTTCTCATGCGAAATAGGAAAGTGAAGGCTGCTGTACCTCCACAGTCTCTAACATCCATTTCAGATCTAAATCCTATGATTCCAAGTGGCATAATTGGGGTACAGGGGGAGGAGAAGAAGGCAAGGATGAAAAGAAATCATTTAATGGGCAACTATTTTCTCAGAAATAGGATAAACTGCTTCCCTTGGAGCATAGCCATCCATGTCTAATAATCTATGAGTCTAAATGACTTCTTTTCTCAGCTTCTGCAGCTTACGGGACCCCAAGGACTGTAGGGCTGATGACAGGTTTTCAAAGCCCATTCAGGGTGCCCTTGAGATGGTAGAGCTGGACCCTGAGGCTCTTGTGATAAGTCAGATTTTCCTATGACATAAGGGAGTTCAGAACAAGTAGCCCTGAAAGAAAGACTTTGGCTTTCTCTCTGATCCTCAGTTTCCACACACGTAAAATGGGAATAATATCTTGATTTTTTTTGTTGTAATGCTCAAATGAGGCAACATACGACATGCATTTTGTAAACTTAAAGGCAATGTTAGAGAGGCTAGGTCTGATTGACTGGAGAAGATGGTGATAAACTTGGGGACAACAACTTATGCAATACAGTGGATAGAGGTCCTGGAGCGAGGAAGACTGAAGTTCAAATCCAGTTTCAGACACTAGCTACAGGTTGGGCAAGTCACTTAATCTCTATTTGTCTCCACTTCTTCCTCCATTTGCTTCACAAATGGACGTAATTATAGCACCTCTCAGGGTTGTTGTGAGGATCAAATTTGTAAGGCATTTAGCTCAATGTCTGGCACATAGTAGGTGTTATATAAATACTAACTACTGCCATTATTATGATAGAGAGGATAAAAGAATAGTAATTCCCTGACCTAGGTTTCAAGAAATTGGTACTGGAAATTTAGTTCTACCATTACACAGAATCATAGAATCAGATCCAAAGCTAAGTGGACCCTGAGAGGTCTCTTAGTCCAAGCCCCTTATTTGACAGAAAGATCAAGGGATCTACTCAAAGTCATACAGGTTGTAAGCAGCAGAACTGAGATTTTAAATCCAAGTTCTTTCATTCCAAACATACAAAATTCCACTGTACCACATATCCTTTTATGATCTCAATGGTCAATATATTTTGCCACACTTTTGTCCAAGTCCTATAAACCAAAAGTCACTTTCCCCAAGACTTTCCTGGGCCCTTTTCTCACCTGCCTTTGTCCTTCCTTTTGGTGATTTCATACTGGATGCATGACTTCAGGCAAGTTACAGGGACAGACTCCCATGAATTCATTTATCATCTCTATAACCCCAAACCTACATAATCCAGCTCCATATTTTACCCTCAGTGATAGTCCCACCACTTGGTTGATCCATAGCTCAACAGATCCAAAATAGAATGCAACATCTTCCCCTCTAAACCCATGAGCCCTCTAAACCTTTTTGTTTCTATAGGGGCAACATCATTCTTCTAGACAAGATGATGATAATTTTCAACTTTCTGCTATCCTTCATCCCCCTTATATCCCATCAGACCTTGTCCAGTGCATTTCCCTAACATCTCTCACATCTATCCTCACTTCTCCACTCATACAGCCACTAGTTCAAGGCTTTATCACCTTTCACTTGGACCATAACAACAGTGTCACAATTGAAATTCTCTTTTTAAGTCTCTCCTTGCTCTGCTCCATCCTTCACAGAGATGCCAAAAGAGTCTATTTCCCCAAGTACAGGTCTAATCATATTGACCCTTTTTCTCTAACATCTCTAGTGGCTTCCTATTGCCTGGGCGATAAAATATAAACTTCTCTTCTTAATGTTTAAAGCCCTCCATAGCTAAGCTTCAGAATATCTTTCCAGGCTTATTTCCAATTACTTCCTTTCTTATGCCAAAACTAGCAGGCTTGCTGCTTCCTGAACTCTGCATTTCAGCCCTTACCCATGTCAGCCTCTCCACAGGCTATCTCTCATATTTGGAATCCATACCCTCCTCAGCTCAACCTCTTAGAATATTTGGTCATCCTTTAAGGATCAGTATGGGTGCCAACTATTCTATGAAGCTGTTCCTGATCTTATTAGTTCTTTGCACTCTCTCCCTCCTTGGATGATCTTTTATTTGTTCATCTATTTATACGTTACATTTCCTATTTGAATATATAAACTCCTGGAAAGCAAGTATTTTTTTTTATTTTAGTCTTTGAATTCTCCAGCACCTAGTACATCCAGTTGCACTTTATAAGTATTTGTTAAATCGAGTTGAATTTCTCCCAGGATAGTCAAGTTGGAAGATCAGTCAGGTTTTATCCTTCTCCCACAGTATGTTCTTGGTCAAGTTATCAAGCTTCACTGGACCTGTTTTCTTAAAAGTTTTATAAATAAAGGCAGCTATGTGGTACAGTGGTTAGAATTTGAGTTTAGAATCAGGAAGACTCATTTTTGTGAGTTCAAATCCAGCCTCAGACATTTCCTAGTTGTGTGACTGTAGGCAAGTCATTTGGCCCTGTTTGTCTCAGTTTCCTCATCTGAAAAATGAGCTGGAGAAGGAAGTGGCAAACCATTTCAGTATCTATGCCAAGAAAACTCCAAATGGGATCCCAAAAAGTCAAATACAACCAAAAGTATTGAACATTAGAAACTTAAAGCCCACTAAGACTTTTTCCAATACTTTCTTGGGCCTCCTTTTTTTTCCTTTCTATACCCTTCTTCCTGGTGATGTCATAATAGCTGTATGACCTAGGTAAATCATAGGAATCCATGGAGATTCCTCCTAATCAAGGTCCAATTCTACAACTTTGTAGGCATTTATGCTATTCTCACAAGCTACTTGGTAGTAGCTTGTTAACTCATCTCACCAGGTCTCCATTTTCATCATCTACAAAATTAAGGGGCTGGATCACAAAATGCAAAATAGCATTTTGATTATACCGAATTTAAATCTTTTGCACAACCAAAGTCAATGCAACCAGAATAAATAAAGAGAAACTGTAGATTAGGAGAAGGGGAGGACAGAATCATTGTATATAGCATCTCTAATAAAAGTCTGATATATAAGATATATGTGGAATTGAAACAAACATATATAAGATTATATCTACAATTATTTGTACGTATGTATATACACATGTATATTGATAATTTAGTAACTTTTCTCACATATAACTTCAGATTGTTTTAATATAAATTAAGTTTATATTAAATTGAGCCATTTCCCATTAGCTAAGTGGTCAAAGGATATTAACAATTTTCAAAAGAAGAAATGCAAACTATCAATAATCTATATGAAGAGATATAAATAACAAATATTAAGAAATTAAATTAAAATCTAATCTAATTTAAATCAACTTAAAATTAGAGCAACACCGGAGTTTAACTTTATAGCTTTCAAATTTGCAAAGGTGGTCAAAGATAGAAATAGTCAATGTTGAAAGGACTATAGGAAGTCTAGCACACTAATTAACTGCTGAAATTGTTGATTGATCTAACTGTGTAGGGAAACAATATAAAGTTATATGAGAAAAGATGCTAAATTATTCATATTAAACTCAGTCATACATTTTACTCATATGTTAGTTATTAAACTATCCATATCTATAATCCCACAACTGGGAAGATAGCCCACAGAAGTCAAAAACAGAAAGAAAGGTGTTGAGGTGCCAAAATGGTCCTAACAGCATGTTTTGTTATAGTAACATACTAGAAATATGTGGGTTCCCATCATCAGAGAATAGCTAAATAAATTGTGGTATGTGAATGCAATGGGATCTTTTTATGCCATGAGAAAAAAAGACTGAGGTATAGAAAGGTAAGGGAATATCATTGTTCCATAAGAATCAATGAGTAGAAGAAGCAATAATGTGGGGAGAGAGGTGTCTCAGAGTCAAGAAGACAGGTTCAAGTCCTACTTCTGACTGTGCGACCCTAGTATGGTCATTGGATCATTTAATCCAAACTCCATCATTTTAGAGATGAGGAAACTGAAGCCCTGAGAGAGGGAGTAACTTACTCCAAGTTAAACAGTTTTGAAGAAATATAGTTGCGATTCAAATCAAGGTTGTCTGAATTCAAATCCAGCATATTTACCATTGTGCCAACATTCTGGATAACTCTTGAAGACTTTAAAATATAGAGATGTGCTAACTTTCATTGATAGAAAATTTCCTCCTTTAATCTGCTATGTCAATGAAACTACATTTCTTTTGTTTATTTTTTTGCAAAACATATGTATGGGTAATTCTTCAACATTAACCCTTACAAAGCTTTCTGTTACAAATTTTTCCTCCCTACTCCCTACCCCTCCCCTAGATGGCAGGATATCCACTACATGTTAATTACGTTAAAATACTTGACAAGTCGAATATATGTATACATATTTCCACACTTATCATTGTTGTGCAAGAAAAATCGTATCTACAAGAAAGAAAAATCAGATAAAGGAAACATAATGCAAGCAAACATCAATCGAGAGCATGAAAATGTTATGTTGTGGTCCACATTTCACATCCCTCTCTCTGGGTGTATATGGCTTTCTTCAGTGAACAACTGGAAGTGGTTTGAAACATTAATGAAACTACATTTCTAATGTGATCTAATCCCTAAATAGTGATTATAGAAAATTCATTCATTTATTAAGTCTCAAACTGATATGGTACAAAGAAAATAGAAGCAAATTATTAGTACCATACTTAAAACACACATAAGCACAAAAGCATCTGAAAATATGTTTTGATCTGTACTCTCACTGGAGTTTATCAGTTCTCTCACTGGAAGCAGATAACATTTTTCATCATGAGTTCTTTGGAATTGTCTTGGATTATATATTGATATATATATATATATATATATATATTACATATAGATAGAGTAACTAAGTCTTTCACAGTTGATTATCATTACAATATTGCTGTTACTATGTACAATGTTCTAGTTCTTCCTGCTTCATTTTGCATTAGCTCATACAAGTCTTCCTGAGTTTTTCTGAAACCATCTCTTTTGTCATTCTTACAGGTCAACAGTATTCTATCACCATTATATACTGCAACCTGGTTACTCATTTCCCAGTTAATGGCCATCTCCTCAGTTTCCAATACTTTGCCACCACAAAAATAAAAAGCTGCTATAAATATTTTTGTATCTATAGGTCAATTTCTTTCTCCTTTGACCTCATTGGAGTATAGACTCAGTAGAAGCATTTTTGGGTCAAAGAATATGCATAGTTTTATGCCCATTGGGTACAGTTCCAAATTGTTTCCCTTCAGAAGAGTAGATTGCTTTGTGGTCTCCATGTCAATACAGGCTCCTTGAGGAAATGTGAGGAGTAAAAATTCTGTATAAGTACATACCTTACCATAGGTTGAGTTTCTGATATGGGGGGGAGGGTAATAGGAATTATAAAATTTAGAACCAAAAAGGACCTCAGCGATCTAATCCAGTCGCTTCAAATGATATATTTGGAATTTTATTAATATCTTTTGGGTTTTATTTATGTCACATCTCCAGAATGGCTGGACTAATTCACAGCTCCACCAACAGTGCATTGTTAGTCTACATATTTTTCCACACTCCCTCCAATATTTGTCGTTTTCCTTTTTCTGTCATGTTAGCCAATATGATGGGTATAAGATAATACTCAGAGTTGTTTTAATATGCATTCCTTTAATTATTAGTGATTTACAGCATTTTTACATAACTATTGATAGCTTTGATTTAAAAAAAAAACTTCCTGTTCATATCCTTTGACCATCTATTAATCAAGGAATGACTCTTATTTTTGTAAATTTGGCTCAGTTGCCTATATATTTGAGAAATGAAATTTTATAATCCCTCTAAAATAAAATTAGATTTAATGATCTTTATTCCAAATGAGGTCCAGGGCAGACACATTCATAGAACCTTTGAATTAGAAGGAATCTCAAGAGCTATTGAGTATAAGTAGACCAAGATTACCTACAATAAGTGATCACACAACCTTCAGAAGGAAAAAAAAAAACAAGTATTTATTAAGCACCTATTCTGGGCCAGGCACTATGCTAAGTGCTTTACAAATTTTATCCCATTTGATTCTCACTGCAACCATGGAAGGTAGGTATTATTATTGTTAACATTTTATAATTAAGGAAACTGAAGCAGACAGAGAGTAAGTGACTTGTGCAATTACACATCAAGATTTGAACTCAGGTTTTCCTGATTCCAAAGCCAACACTATCTGCTGCACCACATAACCTTTTTTAAAGATATCTAATGAAGTAGCCCATTTTCCTGATTCTAGTTCGATGATTCTAATTCTAGTTCCATGGTTCTAGGTTATTTTTCTTGACATCAAACCTTAATCTATCTCTTTGAAATGTTTGCCCACTTCTCTGAGTTCTGCTCTGGAGTCAAACAGAATAAATCTATGTGACAAATCCACATAAAACCCTTCACATTCTTTAAGATTGCTCTCATGTTCTACCACCATGCTTTCTCCAGTCCTAATTTCCTTACCCCTCTCATCTCCTGCTCTATACCTCCTAACAATCTCAAGGTATTTCACCATCTTGGTTTTATTCCTCTAGTTTATCACTGTCTTGCCCACAATATGATACCTGGATCTGAACCCCCTAATCGAGATGCTACATGACCAGAATCAAGAGAGTGTTGATAAATGCTTAATAACTGCCTGGGAGTGTGTGTGAAATGTACCCATGACACACTTTTAAGTTTAATCTGAATCATTAATATTTTCTCCATCACTTTCTTATATCTAGGCAATCATCATAACAACCAATCAAGTCCTGATTTGGAGCATTTGTGGATTTCTGAGGCATAAATGCTTATGCTGAAAATGTAACAGTTATTGAGCTGCTCCTGCAGAACCCTGACCAGGGTACTACAGTAGGTATCTCTCCAGATACAGCTCTTAATGAAGTCTAATCTGCATTGCTTGATGTAGTATACTGTCTTCCAATACAGACATTGTAACTACCCAGTGGAATGTTGTATACCTCATTTGATCATTTCTGGGTCAGTAGGTTTTACTTAACTTTTTCTTTCGTATAGTAAGAGGGAAGATCAGGAAGACACTGTGACATAAACAAAACCCAAAAGGTATTAATAAAACCCTAAAAATATCATTTGAAGGGACTGGATTAGGTCTCTGAGGTCCTTTTTTAGTTCTAAATTCTACGATTCCTACCAACCCCCTCAGAAATTCATCCTATGGTAAGGTACATACTCCTTCCTATCTAATAATATAGGGTTTCACTCCTTACATTTCCTCAAAGATCTTTTATGGGCCTGAAGACCACAAAGCAATCTACTTTTCTGTGGAGAAACAATCACTATATCTTTCAAGAGGTAGTGTTGTCTAATTAGAAGAACATCAAGGTCAAGTCCCCATTAACTTATTATATGATCTTGGATAAGTCACTTCCCCAAATCTAGGTCTATTTCTTTTTTTTTCTTTATTAAAGCTTTTTATTTGCAAAACATACATATGGGTAATTCTTCAACATTGACCCTTACAAAGCTTTCCGTTACAAATTCAACCCCCCTAGCCCCCACCCCTCCCCTAGATGGCAGGAAGTCCACTTAGGTCTATTTCTTTACCTATAAAATAAGAATTAATGATTACAGCCCAAGCACACAAATCAAGCATGATAATATTTGAAAAAGTAAGAAGCCCAAGAGATTATTCTAAAGGGATAGAGAGGGAAGGTCTGGGTTTACTTCTTTTTAAGCCCCAAAGATTTAAGATGCCAGATCTCCTTCCTTCATTACCAGGTCTATTCCTATGCCCTATGCATAAAGTTGACAAAGAATAGTTGCCTTACATAGTGAAAAAAAAAATCTGTATTGAGATGTAATTGAAAGCATCCTGGATCTGAAGCTAGACTAACTAAATGGTTTGAATCTCAAACTATTGCTATTTATAATCTGTGTGACCTTAGACAACATGTCCCTAAACCTCTTTGGGCCTCAGGCTCCTCCACTGAAAAGGGTTGGAGGGGTTTGAACTAAATAGGCCAGAATCTTTCAGCTCTATCATCTATAAACTTATAAATAGGAAACTTGGGTTTGAGCCCCAACTCTGCCCCCTAATTCCGGTTAGCCTTAGAATGTCACTTCTCTTTGATGGATATCAATTTCTTCCCTTGTAAAAAAGGGAACAACAATCTGATTGGGCATTTGGGACAGAAGCAGTTTGTAAATCATCTTCCTGGAAATATATATCTGAGCTATTACCACCATAGAAAATCAACCCAACCTCTCGCTTCAGCTCACTCCCCCCTCTCATGCATATCATTGCTGTTAATCTTTTTTTTTCCAGGCTCCAATCACTGGCACCTGCATACTCCTTCTATGAAAATCTTTTATATGAACTGGAATTTGGTTATGTAAATTTTATGACAACATCACTGGTGGGTGAACAGCTGGAGTGGGAAGGAACAAAGGCAACAGGTTTTATTTAATCCCTACCAGACAGAGAAAATAGTTAACCAGTCCCTTGCTGCCACTAAACTGTCCAGAGAGATTATTGGCCATAGTTGAGTGCAGAGCTGGGAGCCCTTGAAAGATTCTAGCTCAACTCAAAGGGGTTCAAGCAACCTGCCCCTGAGATAATCTCTCAAATAACCCTAGCATCTGCCTTTTCATTTAAGTTCCAAGCAAGGCTGATCTCCAAGACAGAACCATAGAACAGAATACCCAGAAGGGAGTAGACCTTAATATACTGAATATTAGAACACAGAATGTCAAAAGTACAAGAGATCATTGAATATAGGATATAGAATATTAGAACTTCAAAGATCCCTGGACAAAGTCTAATACAAAAACATAGTTTTTCAGAAGTGGAAACTGAGATGGGGAAGTAACTGGGCTAAGGTCATACAACTAGTGAGCTGTGGAACTGGGACTGAAACCCAGGTCTCCTGACTTTTAATCCACTATTTTTTCCATTAAACCATGCTATCTTCCACTAAGCCATGCTGTCTTTCACCAAGTCAGTCCATGCCTTTGGAGAAGGATGATATTCAGATCAGACAAAGATCTTTGTGGATGGATTCAGGAGACATGAAGAATCACCTCCAAGACAAAATACTAAAATAGTGCCCTCATCTTCATAGACACCTACCTGAAAGTTTCCCTCTCAGGTTAAGCATTATCCTTTTTTCTGTTCCTCTTTTCAAATACATTCTCCTAGGGAAAATCAACAGCCAAAAATCACTTGTGTCAAGTCTTGTTCACTCTAACTCCAAAAATGTCTCCAACGTGTAACCCTTTCCCTCCAGTAACAGAGTCACCTCCCTAATCCAGTCCCTCCCCATCTGCCTCCACCACTATTTTAACAGTCTTTGAAATGGTGCTTGCCTGTAACTTCTCCTCTCCCCATCTTTCACATAATAATCTTCCTAATGCACAGGTCTGACTATGTCACACCATTTCTGAAAATCCTTCTGGGGCTCCCTCAAGTTACAGAATAAAACCTGAACTCCCAGCCTCACCTGTAATCCTCCCCACCACTAGATTACAATTCATTTTTCAAGACTTATTTACTCCCCATCACACATTCTACCTTCTTGCCAAACCGGGCAACTAGCTGATGTGAAACTCAACCTGCCACTTTCCAGTTCTATGAAGTCCTGCAAACTGCTGTCCCTTCACCTCTCCAGATTTCAAAATCTTCCTCCTGATTTCTTTGTTCAGGCACTACTACCTCATAAAACTCATTGCACTTTTGCAGGGTTTTTTTTTTTTTTTCATGGTCTCTACCTCCTCAGATTTTCCCAGAGTACTTCTTATGGATCTCTCTTGGCCATCCCTCTTCATTTTACTCTAGCCTAATCCTGAACATATCTTATCTCCCCAAGTAGACTATGAGTTCTCAGACTTCCTTTGTCTCAAATAAAAGCCTATTTATTACAGGAAGCCTTTCTTATTTTCTCTGAATTCTACTGTTAATTATTTCCTATTTGTCTTGGATTTTTCTTGCTTTGTTATATTTGTTTGCATGTTATCTCCTATATTAGATTGTGAGCCTCTTGAGAGCAGGACTGTCTTTTACTTCTTTTTCTATCCCCAGCACTTAGCATAGTGTCTGGCACATAGTAGGTACTTAATAAGCACTGATTGACTGAGAGGAGGAAACATATCATCTTCATATTTGTATTTCTATCACCTGGAACAGTGCCTTCAACAAAATAAGAATTTCAATGCAATAAACATTTATTAAGTTCATGAGCACCTACTGTGATCAAAGTACCATGATAAACACTGATTTGTAATAGTGACAAAGGCAGAATTTCAACCCAGGAAAACCAGCTAGAAATCCAGCACTCAATCTGCTACAAAGTCCTTAGTTTCCCTGAGATTCTGTGTTCTAAATACTTCTCAAGTCTGACACTTTGCAATCTGTGTCCTAAAGTCTCTCCAAAGTCTAATACTCTATTCTGAGGGCCCTTCCCTTCCCTGATAGTCTGTTCCAAGGAGTTTCCTTGCTGACATTCTAAGCTCCAAGTAGTTTCTCTGGTCTGAAATTTTAGGCTCCAAAAACATTTAAAGCTCCAAGGAGTTTCTTTGCTCTGATATTCTAGCACTTATATTGTAGATGCCTTCCAAGGCTGATATTTTGAGCTGCTTTACAATTCTAGGAATTTGGCCATCATCATCACCCTGGTAAGCAGAGGGAGACTCCAGGGGGAGAAGGAAGAATGTAGAAAGGAAGAGAAGAAAAAGGAGAAGGGAGGGAGGGAGAAGGTGTCACTTCTTCCTCCTCCCTCACCCCTGAACTAATTTACCTTGCCCACATACAAAGGTTCGGTCCCCGTGTACTCCTCCACCACGAAGAATTGGTTCCAGACCCAGCCTCTCTTTACTCGACCACTGGACAGAGTTCCGTCGTCTTCCTCAGGCCCCGATTTGGCTGGAGTCCCAGAAGCCCATAAGCTTCCCAGAAGTAAAAGCAGAGGAGGCAGCAACAGTGGTGGCAGAGATAAGCTGGCCCCCACAGGCCTCCCACTAGCTCCGGGGCACGGCCTCCTCATATTTCTCCGTGGTGGGAGCCAGACCCAGGCACATGGACGCACCTGAGCCGCGGTCACATATTGGTCTCAGGCCCCCCGGGGGGCCAAGGTCAGGCCAGTGCTGGGCCGGCCGAGCTCCTCATGGTACGACCGATTGGTTGGGTGTGACTCCGGACAGGACGGCCCGGGAAGGACCGACTGAAACACGGGTCCTGGGGGCGGGGACGCTGGCACGGCGCCCAACTGGACTGGAGACCGCCGCTCGCATCGGAGGCCCCACACTCCGGGCTTGGCTATTCCGCGCCCCAGTCGGGAGACCGTTTGGAGATTACTCAGAGACTCGGCCCTTGCCCGGGCTACGCCGGGCCATCTCCAGGCTCCGAGGCAGTGGTGCGGAGGTGCAGGCCTCTGGCTCGTGGCGGGGTTTTCCTAAGGCCTGGTCAGGGCCCGGACTGTTGTCTGGATGGCCCACTCCAGAAGCCTGGAGGAAAGAAGAGAGAAGTCAGTGGCAACTTTGACTGCCCTTTCCCTTTGAGGAGCTCCCTATCCTTTGTCTTGCACTCCCCATTGGGGACTCTTCTCCACTCGATTTACTGCCTATGTGCATTTGAGCATGTTCTGTCGCCCTTCAGGATAGATTAAATGATCTCCAAAGTTCCTTCCACATCTAAGGCCTATGGTTCCTCTTCCCTCCAGTCCTCCCTTTTCTACCAGCCCTCCTCCCCTGTCCCCAACAGCACCTTCACACAAGCACTCTTTCCCAACATTCATCCCAAAGGAGCCTTTCCACTAGCTTGGTATAGTTGCTTCATCTAAAATTCCGGAGAACTGGATTCTCATCATAGTTCTGTCACTAACTTCTTACTAAGCCTGGACCAGTCAAGAACCTTAGATTACTCCTCTATTTAAAAGAAAGAAAGAAAGAAAAGAGAAAAAGAGGGGAAAAGGAGGTTGATCTGACAGGTCTCTTGTGATTTCATCTCAAATATTCTCTCTACTATAATTCACCTCTCAAAGTTGACGCTGGACCTTATGAACCTCAAAGTAAAGATGGTCCTGCTTCTCCTGAAGAAAAGAACCTAAGGCCTCTTTTACCCTATCTCATCAGTCATCTCTGAAGTAACCTTTATTCTCCACCCAAGATGTAATCTAGGGCATGGCCTAGAATTATCAGAATCTGGAGGGACCTTAGAACAGAACAATTGTTTCAGGTAGAATGAATGAATGAAAAAAAGTATTTCAAGGACATAACATCTGAGGTACCACTGATTTTAGCCTTGAAAGATATCAAGTGATAGTGATACTTCTATGCTTTATCTATAAAGACATAGTCTTCCTGAAATGCATTCTTTTCCCCTCTCTCTGAACTAAGCAGGTCCACCCAGTAACTATGATATTTATAAGGTTTTAATGGTAAGGACTCAAAAAGGAATCTTTATTTAAGAGGGTCTGACTGAGAAACTGAGGAAGATGTATGTCTATAAATTATCCCTAGACCAGTTGATATCTAAGGCTTGGCAACCATATTTAGATAAAGGTTTTATTCCCTATATTCAGGTTCCAGTTGAAATAAGACTGGAATTATAGACAAGGAAGAGTCTCTGACACACAAGACTTCATTTTGGGAAGGTTATGACTCTCTGAGGAATGGCTAGAGGACCCAAGATAGCTTCCTTGGCTCTAGGTAGTTCCAAGCTCCATCACTGCTCAGCAGGGGAGATATTGTGAGGAAGAAAGGACTGGGAGGTGGCTTGAAACCTCCCATGAGAAATAAGAAATAACAGAAAGGAAGCAATGATGGAGAGCAGACAGGAACACCTCTTTCCATTCAACTATACCAGTTTCATTATCAATCCCCAGAATCTGTTCTCAGAGGAGGAATTCCATGGCTGGTCACAACTAGGAATCACTGAACCCTACCAAATGTATTCTCAGATCTCTTCCATTTAAAAAAATCTATTTTTCTCTCATCTCTTCCAACTCAAATAATCTGCAATTCTTCCTCAGCCTCTTTGTCTGTCCTTATTCTCACTCCCATTACTCCTCCCTAAATGAGAGAAGTGATTTGTCCATTTTAACTCACAATCTAGCTGGTTTGAAGTATGACCTCTTTAAAGCCCAGGCTCATTTCTTATAGATTCTAGGTTTATAAATATGTGGAACTACTTGGATATGAATGAAAGGTCCTGTAAATCCTTCCAGAATGTTAGGAAGACTGGAACTTTCCCTCCCCCACTCTTCAACTTTAACAAATGACTCATGGGTCACAGAATATCAGAGATAGAAGGGACATTAGACACCAACTATCCCAGCATCTTCATTTTACAAAAGAGGATGCCTGAGGTCCCAAGATGCTAAATGGCATAAAGAGAGATCTTGAACAGAATATGCTGAATTTCTCAGCTGTGTAAATTTCTCTTCTTATCTGCTATGAATTGTGGGTGTTCATGTATGTGTGCATGCCCCAGAATACAGCATCCGGAATGAGCTTTTGGACATGTGGTATCAACACTGGATAGAATGTTAGACTTTATTTAATCCCTTCATTTTGACAGATAAAGAACCTGGAACCCAGAGAGGGAAAGGAACTTGAGAAAGATTGCACAGCTGCCTTAGCAGCAGTGCCAACATGCACGTGCATGTGTTTGGTGACAGGGCCAGCCTTGGCAGATCTGTCTCTGGGTGTTATTAATGGGCTGGTCCCTCCCTCTCTGGGGCAGTAATGACGACTTTAATAAAGCTTCGTGCATGAGAGACACTACATAAGTACAGCCCTCAGTGACATTAAATCAGCTTGGCCCCAGTGCCGACCCTGCAACCCCCACTGGCAGCTCCTCCGACAAGCGAGTGGGTCATTCATCACCCTCCTTTGTTTATAGACTTTCCGTCAGGGCTCATAAGCAGCCGATTTAATCCCTCTGGCCGGACATGGGCCCAGAGAGGCCCCCAGGCAGCAGCTGCTTCCTCACACCAACATCCTTACCAGAGCTAAAGATTTCTTTTCAACAGCAGGCTCTGGTTTGGTTAAGGGACCATCTCTAACCCCCTTCCCTCCTCTTATAACAGCTTATGTTTCTGTAGCACCACAGGGTCTATCAAATATTTTCCTTAATCCAGCTCTTAGAGATAGGAAATATTATTACCTCCATTTTATAGCTAAGGAGGCTAGACTCAGTGTCATAAACTGAGAGCTGGGAAGGACCTTAGAAGCCATCTAGTCCAACCAGTTCATTTTACAGATGAGGAAACTGAGGCCCAGAGATGCTAAGTGACTTGCCTGGTGTCCCGTGGCTGACTCCAAGTCCAAGACTCCAGCCACTAGCCACTTATAGTCTTGGAAAGTTATTCAAGTTCACACAGCCAATAAGCAAAAGAATTGGGATGAAAAATTGACTCTTCAGTCCATTTATTTTCCACTCTGCCAGATAGTGTCAGAAACTGCCCCTGTCATTTTCCAGTGGCCCAAAAGGAAAGAGGACAGCTCCATTCTCTTCCAGCTTCCAATGGCTTTTGGGGTGGGTCTCCAGAAAAATCTGGACACACAAGCAGTTGCTTAATTGTCAATAATCTAGTACACGTGCCTCCATCTCTCTGACCTCACACTGTTTTCTGATCCTGAACTCCAAACTCAGGGAAGCTCGGCAAATAGCTTCTCTTCCATTTCCCAATGCTGAACTTGGATGCCAAGTGTTCTCACATCCTGGGGCTCTGAGAGATACAAGACTGAGAGTCAATAGTACTTAGCTGCAGCCTTGCCATAGAGTTATTTGTGAGCTCTTAAGTAAGTTTTCTCATCTGTACAATGAAAAAGTAGGACTGGATTAGGGATTTTTAACCTTTTTTAATCAGACTTTTTTGTCAGACTGGTGAAGTCTATGGACCTCTTTTCAAAATAAACTTTTTAAAATTCAAAATTGAAGAAAATACCAAATTTGAGTTAGAGATTCATAAAAATAAAGATGTTATCTTTTCCCATCCAATTTCATGGACCACTTGAAATTTATCATGGAGTTGGTTGCTATTGTCCCTTTCAGCTCAGGCACTCTGTTCTAAGATTTCTCTCTTTTATCCAACAAGCAGTATTTATTAAATATGACTTCTGTACAAATCACTTGGTATAAGAGACCCAACATTCAGATAAGATACAGCCCCTGTCCTCATGGGGAATTCACGGTATAGAAGCAGAATGGGACACAAACATAGAAAACTATAATGTACAACATTCTAGAGTCAATGCATTAGAGCAAAGTACTATTTAGAGGCCTGAGCAATGTTCTCTGCTCTAGAGACCCTTCCAGCTTTGGCAGTCTATGCATCTCTTCTAGTAAAGAGAATACATCACACAAAATCGTAGTCTTAAAATTCTGAAGGTCATCTAGTCCAGTGTCCTCATTTTACAGAATAAGAAACTGAGATTTGGTGACTTGTCCAAAATCCCAGAAGTCCTATTTGAATCTTATTCCTTTCCCTCTAAGGCCATGTCACTTTTTATTACATTCTTTTATCAAACTTAGAACAGTAGCTTCAGTTGAATTGGTGATTATTCTTCAGGTTCAATGGTCATATTGCCTGGAATGCCTTCCCTATACTCAAAGCCAGAATCCTTAATCTTATCTTCTTTATTCAAGGTTCAGATCAAGTTCTACTTTCTCTAGGAAATATTCTTGACCCTCCCAGACCATGAAGATCTCTTCCTTTGAGCTGTGTGTCTCTATCACTACTTGAACACATAACATAAAAAAGGCTATGGCCTCCTAACGTGTAGAATTTTAGTGCTTAAAGAACATACAATAGATTGTCAACAAGGACTCATACAGGCTAGTAGAGATGAGTACAGGGTCAGAATCCCAGGAGCCTCCTAATTGGTCTCCCTGCTTCCAGTTTGCTCTCTTTAGTTCATCTTCCACATGTCTGTCAAAAGAATCATTCCTAAAGAACAGTCATCCTCTGCTCAGGAATCTTCAAGAGCTCTCTTTTGCCTCTAGCAAAAAAAAAATACAAACTACTAACCTTGGCATTTAGAGTCCTTCAAAGTCCTCACTTTTCTTCCTTAGGCCTTCTCATCATTTTCCAATCTTAGTATTGTATGCTGCACTAGCTATCGCATATGATTGCAATGTTCTCTCTCCTTATCTCTTGGTGCGCCTTACTTTCTTTAAAAGCTCAATGAATAAGCCCATGGGAAATCTGCCCATAGTCACCTAGTTGCTAACACTCTCCCCTCCCTCAAATGATCTTGTATTTATTTACCTGTTCAAAGGCTCTACCCTCTAGGAGAAGACATGCTTCTTGAAGTCAAGGACTGCTTTTTGACTTGGCTTTCTATCCCCAGCACCAGACACAGAATCTAGCTCATAGTAGGTTCTGAATAAATTCTGATCAAATAGAATTCAGTTAAGACCGGCACAGAGCGAGGCACCCAGTAAGCATTTGATCAAGACAAATGCAGGAGCAGGCAGTTTGTCAGTAAGCAATAGCATAAGACTGTGTACATAGTAATAATAGCTGACATTTATATAGTGCTTTAAGATTCATAATATCATAGATTTAGAACTGGAAGGGACTTCAGAGGTGATTTAATTCAAGCTTATTATTTTACAGATAAGGAAACTGAGGCCTAAAGAAGGCAAATGTTTTTAGCAAGTGGGAGAGCTGGGATTTGAACTCATATCTTCTAAGTATCAGATTTGGCATTCTGCCCACTACCTCCTGATTCAGAAGGTGCTTGAAATGAGCATCTTATTTGAGCCCCGGGACAACCATTTGAGGCAGAGCTCTACAGGTGTTTGTATCCTCATTTTACAAGTGAAGCAAATGAGTGACTTGTCCATTGTCACATATCTAGTAAGTATTTAGGTGAAATTTGAATGCAGGGCTTCCCTTCTAGAGTTGTCTTCACTACACCTTGCAACTTTTGAAAGCAGGTACTGAGTAGAAGCTCAAACAGGGATAGACACCCAGTAGGTATTCAATAATGAATTGCTAGCTACTGGATTTTCTGGGCCTTCTTAAGCAGCTTCTCTCCTTTTCTCTCCAATGAATACCCACCTTGTCTGCTGACTTACTATTTTGAGCTCAGTTCTATTTAGCTCACCCCACATTGATTGAGTGCCTACTATGCACCCAGCACTGTTTCTCCAGCCTTGGCCTGCTCTTTCCTTTCCTGAGGGCAGACATTATTGCACACTGCATGTCCTTTCCTAAGTTCCCAATTCCCTTTCAGCATTACTCTTGCCTGGCATAGTCGCCATGGCTCAGCTGCTTCAGGGCTCTCATTTATTACTCAGCCCAAGATCCTCTGAGAGCTCTCTGTGGGCATGAGCTTACTGTCCTACCACTTAACCCTATCTTATTCCTGCTGTGCTGATCTTTCAGGGCCATTTGGAGGGTGTGATAAGTAGAATTTCACCCCCAAAGCCCCAGTGATGAAATACTCAGGATAAACAGGGTCCAGCTTTTCCACTACTATATAGATGAATTCAGATTTAAATAGATAACACTCCTGTCCTTTGTGGTCTCAGGCACACCATTAATACTTACATGGGGTTCCCCCATCTAATTTGATGTAATGCAACATTCATTAAGTACCTACTGTATGTGGAGCAGTAGATAAGATGGGACATTTAGATAAGGTCTCTATCCACTTTTCACTTCTTGCTCTTGGCTAAGTAATCAGATCAATATTACCATTGCTTCTGGAAAATGATTGCTTCAATCATTGGTCTGCTGCCAGAATTCTACTCTCCTTTATGTGTTGTCTTTCCCTGTGGTATATGTAAGCCTTTTGAGGGTAAGCTCACTTTTGTATTTGTATTTCCAACAATTAACACAATTCCAGGCACAAAGGAAACATTACATAAATGCTGTTTAAAAATTCAGCTGTAGTCTAATAGAGTCTTATGTATGCCTGCAATGACTATGCTATGGCACATTCAAATAATATACAATATTATAAGATAAGCACATTAGAGAGATACAAAATCCCTCAGGGAGAGTTGCACTTTGGGCCTACAGAGTACCTCAAGGTAAGATAGTGGCAGTTATCATGGGGAAGGATTATGTAAATATGTCCCTGTCATGTAAGTACCCTGAGTCCAAGCCCATTTGATCAGTGCTAGTTATAACTGTAATCAGATTTATGTGTAAGAATTTTAAAGGAATAGAAGGCAGAAGACTTAGCAGAAGAGAGAGCCTTCTGTTTCCCTCCCTTCAGTTTCCCCACTGTTACTAGCAGGAAAACTCTTTAAATGAGCTTCTGAATCTGAGGTCCAGGTTCCTATAGCTTCTTACTCAGCAAAACACACACACACACACACACACACACACACACACACACACACACACA
>JAJPUD010000553.1:43198-55711 GCA_023553655.1 Myrmecobius fasciatus
ACACACACACACACACACACACACACACACACACACACACACACACACACACAAACACCACCTCTAACCACATCTCTATTGATAATATCAGTTCAGGTTTATCCCACAGAAGGAAAGAGGAGGGAAAGGAAATCTTTTTTCTTCTTCGGTAGGGCAGGTGTTTTCCATTTATTCCAAATTGGAATTCCAATAGCCTTTTCTCAAACCTAATCCTCCTTAACCTCTCTACAACACTTGACACTGTTGATCATCTCTCTTTTCATGGGTTTCACAACATGGTCCTCTCCTGATCCTCCTATTTGTACAGCCACTCCTTTTCAGTCACTTTTGTGGTTCTTCATCTAAATTATGTCCAAGTGAGTGTCTCCCAAGGCCCTTGGAGCCTCTATACTATCTATTTATTTATCTATCCATTCATCCATCTATTTATCTATGTCTGTCTATCTATCTATACTATCTCACTTGATGTCATTAGTCCCTAGAGTTTCACAATTATGTTCTCTATACAGCAGATTCCTAAGTCTGCATATCCAGCCTTCATCTCTTTTTACTGAACTACAGTCATACATCTTCAGCTTTCTCTTGGAAATTTTGAATTAGATGTTCCACAAGACCTGTTCTCAACATGTCCAAAATAAAACTCGTTACCTAACTCTACCCCACTTCCAAACTTTTCTATTACTGCCAAGGATGCCAACATCCTCCTAGCTATCCAATCTCCCAACTCAATGTCATCCTCAACTCCTTACTCTCATTCATTCAATCCATTGCTGAATCTTGTTGTTTCTATCTTTACAATAGTTGTTGCATAATTGTCCTCTTTTATAATATCTATTACAATATCTGTTTATAATATCTGTTTTCTTCTCTCTACTTACATAACCAATACTCCTAGTTCAAGTACTCATTGGCTCTGTCCTACTCTTTTGCAACTGCTCTCCTTGCTTTATCTTTCTTACTCCAATCCATCTTCCACACAACTGACAAAGTGATTTTTCTAAATAATAGGTTCTAAATAATAGGCCTAAATAATAGGCCTAAATAATAGGCACCTAAATAAGGTGCCATCCTTATCCCCACCACTACCATACATCCCACTTAAAGACCTTCAATAATTATTACCTCTGGGATCAAATACAAATTCTTCTGATTGGCATTGAAAGCGCTTTATAGCCTTGCCCCCTTTCTACCTTTCCAGTCTCCTTATACTTTAAGCTACTCCATAAACTCTATGATCCCACAACACTGATCAAGTTGGAGTTCCTTTAACATAACACTCCAGCTCTCTTCTCCACATCTTTGTACCCTCTGTGCATGGCATGCTCAGTCCCCTCAGTTCTTGGGTCCCCTGGTTTCCTTAAACCCAACTCAAATCCTACCTTCTACAAGGCAATTTTCCAGATACTATCCTCCTTTCTCCAACTGCTAATGTCTCCTGCTTTCAAATTAGTATCATCTAAACTGTATAGACATGTATACATATATTGGATTTGTCATATAATTTAACATATTTAACATATATTAGACTACCTGTCATCTAGGGGTGGGGGTGGGGGGAAGGAGGGGAAAAATTTGGAACAAAAAAAAATTTTTTTGCAAAGGTTAATGTAGAAAAATCACTCATATGTTCTGTAAATAAAAAGCTTTAGTTAATTAATAAAAAAGAGGAAAAAAAACAAATTAGTATCATCTAGGAGCAGCTATGTAGTGGAGCAGACAGAGTGCTAGTCCTGGAGTCTGGAGGACCTGAATTCAAATTTGACCTCAGACACTTAATAGTTGTGTAACTTAACCCTGTTTGCCTCAGTTTCCTCATGTGTAAAATGAAGAAGGAAATGGTGAACTACTCCAATATCTTGCCAAGAAAACTCCAAACGGGGTCATGGAGAGTCACACAACTGAAATAATTCGACAAACAACAACAAATTCTATATATCATTTGTATGTACCTAAATAATTATGTATTGTCTCTACATTTTGTGAGCAGGAATTTTTTTTTCTTTTCTTTGTATTCTCAGGGCTTAGCTTGATGTCTGGCACATAGTACCATAGTGAATAAATACCTTTTGACTGAGTACTCTGTTACCCATAAAAAAAATGGTTATCCATATACAATTCTGTAGAAATATAGTTACCTTTTTTCTTATCTAAAAGAGACATATTAGCTATAAAACTGTTACTTAGAAAGTGTTACCCCTAGGCTGGCCCCATAGAAACACAGCAGTTTAGACAGACATTGCTCCATATTTTTATCTATGAAGTTTCCCTCAGAAACATGTATGTATATGTGCATGTATGTATTTACACACACACATATAATATATGAAAAACAACGTTACTCATGACAGCACTGATAGTGTCTTGGGTTTAGTAGACTTTCCAAAAGATACCTAACTCCTTTGAGTGATGTTATTTCTATTTGATAATACCTCCCGAGTTCCAAACATTTCCAGTTTCAATGGAAGTAATGGTGTTAATCTTCACTGTAAGTTGAAATGAAAAAGGGGAGAATGAGCAAGGATTTCACAGCAAGCCCAAGTTTTTTCCTGACAGCTTTTCATGCTCTGGGAACCAGCATAGCCCTGGATAATTCACTGTGTCCCAGAATAGCCCTGGGGCCATGAGGTTAAAGGCCACACACGGTCTGTGCTCTCCAGTTATTGATGAGCCTAGTTCTATTTTACCGAGGCCTTACAGCACTATAAATAACCAAGAAACAAATGTGTCCAGAGTCACCAAGAGTCGTGCACATTTGATCGTGTGTCAGCAGTTCATGTTGGGGCAGGGGAAGTGTTAAATGATTGTACAAATCTATGGCTATGATCTGAGAACACTTTAACTAGACTCTGAACTTGGAGTTAGAGGCTCCCAAATTGAACTTCACTTTTGCTATTTACTACCCACATGACCTTAGGCCAGTCACTTAAAACTCTTTTGACCTCATTTTTCTCATCTGGAAAATGAGAGGGTTGAACTAGAGGATTTCTAGTTCACCTATGAATGATGAGATTATTTGTGAGCAGTGACTCTGAGAAACAGGAGATGGGAGAGAAGCGGCAGCTTCATCAAGTGATGGTAAAATAAGAATGGGACTCATGCACACGAACTCTAATGCCCCGCTCTGTTTTGGCAAAGTGTAGGATCACCCCTCTCCCCCATATCCAGGCCTTAGACTGCCTCTGATGAGGATTTAATTTAATTTCCCCAAGATTTTCAAAGACATAAAAGAAAGGGAGAGATACAGAGTCATGTGCCCCAGTCTGACGACCTGTAGTGATGGACTAGGCTCCACGTGTCTCCCTCCCTGAGCCCCTTGAATACTCTTCTCTATTCTACCTGGACTCTTCACATCTCCAGGAGACAGAGACCCCCATGGGAAGGGTACCTCCACCCAGGATTGTATTTAAGGTCATCCATGCACGCTCTCTTCTGGGGACTACAATCCCACCCTATATGAACAGACCAGTCATTGCCCTTTACCCTCTCATCCTGCTCAGAACCCACCTGGTCCCAGCCAGTGGTTACTGGTCCCAGCCTTCAACCCCCCAGTGCCATGCCAATGCCCACCCCTCCGGCTGCGCTTCTCTCGCCTGACTGCCCCCCACCCCCTCCCCTACACAGGGTGCCTGGCAGAGGCCTACTGTACATCATGTTGACAGTAGAAATTACATCCTGAGCATATGTTTTACACCGCGCCCTGTCAGAACTCACCGCAGCCCAGTGATCAGGACAAATTGAATACCATCCTGGCCGTGTCAATATTGATTTCATTTTACAAATGCAGCCTGATTTGGGGGAGGGGAGGGGGAGCACACTGATGATGTGGAACCCCCTGGAGAAAGTGGAGGGTAGGAAAGGGAGATTCCCCCTCCCTCTGGCTCCCTTCTCCCCTATAGTCAGCTTCCTGTTTGGTTCCAGTCAGGAACATGGCTTCAATCCTTTAGAGATTTGATTCCTGAAACCCAACACACCCAGGAAATGAAGTATCACCATTCCCCTTCTCCTCCCCTACCTATCAGAGAGCAGCTTAGACAAATGTTACATTCATAGATTGTCAGAGCTGGGAGAGCCCTTGTAACATAAAACATAATGTCAAGAATGGAAGGGACCCTAGAACACAGAGCATAGAATATTAGAGCTAAGAGGGGCATTAGAATAACGAATATTGAAGCTGGAAGGGATTTTTAAAGAACATTCCAATTCCCTCATTTCATAGAGAAAGAAACTAAAGGAAGGGAAATGATTTGCCTGTGGCTATTCAATGAATCAGTAGCAGAAATGAGACTAGAACCCCTAATCCAATATTCTTTTCTTTATTAGGTCCAGCTAGATTCACAACAATGCCTGTTTGTGGAAGGCTGGATGGGCAACTTTAATATTCCTTTAAAAAGTATTACTCCCCAAACCCACAGGAGATCCTCTGCCAACTTTCCGTGATTCCATTGTCCCCAAATGGACTAGGGCACCTAGCTGCCCCTTCTCCCTTATCATAGAATGGGAGACTGAATTAAGGACTCAGTCACACACTCCCAAAACAGTCAATGTCCACACCATTGGAGGTATTCGATGGCACACTCAGACAATCCCGTATAGCTCTGCTTTTCCTAGGTCAGCAGCTTGGCATCCAGGGAAAGTAGAAGGCAACCAAACCTATAACAGCAGTTGTTCTCAATGGTATATGCCCATTCACACCAGACTGAAGTTGTAACCAGGTAAAGACACCTCTTCTTCCCTGTCTCTGTCTCTTTCTAAAACACACACACACAAATGAATTCAAAACAGAAGGAACATTTTATTTTCCTAAGCTTTAAATATATATATGTATATATGCAAATACCAAGTTGTGACTGACATACACAAAGCCAATCACATGACACACATGTGCACACCCACACAGAGACATACACAAATACTTCTCTGTGATTGACACATATTTTCTTGTGACACACACTTCATCTTGTCATTCACTACCTTCAGCCCACATTAGGAAAACAATTTGCCTGGTCCACAAAGTAAATCTCTGAATTCACTGAAATCCTCTTGGAAACCTCAGATTCTAGTCCCTTTGGGGGGGGGAGGATTTGCATTAGATGTGCATCCACAGAAGCCTCTTCTACTCCCACTCCCCACACAAGTCCTGCTTCTTTTCAGCTAAGATACTAACCCCAAATCTGAACTATGCTACACAGGGAGCAGGGATAGCATGAGCCTAGAGAAAGAATAAAATTTCCCTTTCTTCACACACACACAAACACATACTCACACACAAATACACAACCTACTACCAAAGGAGATGGATATTATAAACATCCCAGGAATAAAAAGGTATTTTGGGGATGGAAGGATATGGAAGACATTTCCATATCATTTGTTTCTGCAGAAACTTGAGATTTAGCACATTCTGATCTAATGGGACTGAATCAGTATCATTCATGAATTCCACCCTCTAGTTGAGCCCAAAGAGGGGTACAGAGAGGCCAAATATCTCTCCTTAAGACCTACAACCAATTCAGATTCATTTCAGTGCTATTATAGAAATCAAATGAGAGAATGTATTCACACTGCTTTGCAGGACTCTGGGCCAGCCACTGTGTTAAGTGCTAGGGATACAAAGAAAAACAAAACCAGTTCTTGTTCACAAGGAGTCCACATTCTACTAGGTGAGGCAACATGCAAACAATTATAAACAGAATAAAAAGATAGGCATATAGTTATAGATATAGCAAGAAGAGAAGAAGAGGGAGGAAAGGAGGAAGAGAAGAAGAAAAAGGTGAGAAAAGAAAGAAAATAGAAGGAAATCTCAGAAAGAAGGCACTAGCATTTAACAGACTTTCACAGTCAGGTTTCTTGTCAAAGGTGAGATTTTTAACTGAGACTTAAAGGAAGCCAAGAGAACCCAGAGAAAGAACATTTCAGTCATGGGGGACAGCAAGGAAAAGCATTGAGTCAGGACATGGATTGTCTAGTGTAAGGAACAGCAAGAAGGCCAGTGTCACTGAATTATAGACTAGATAGAGGGAAATAAAATGTAAGAAGATTGGACAGCTAGGAGAGGTTCAGGTTATAAAGGACTTTAAAAGTTAAACAGAGGATTTTATATTCAATTCTGGAAGTAATAGGGAGCCACTGTAATTTATTAAATACATGTCTTGGGGGCGTGTGTGACATAACCACTGCACCTCAGGAAGATCAGTTTGATAGCTTAATGGAGGACAGAGTGAAATGGGAAGAGACTTGACGCAGAATCAACCAGAATATTCTTGTAGTAGTTCAGGGTTAAAGTGATGGAGAGCTTCAACCAGGGTGGAAGTCATGACAGAGAAGAGAAAGCAGTATATAGTCAGGTTTTGTGAAAGAAAAATGAACAAAATTGAGCAAGGTTTTTGAAATAGGGGGTTAGAGAGAGTGAAGAATTGAAGATGACACAGATTGTGAGTCTAGGTATTTGGGAAGAGGGCAGTGATGTTAATAGGGAAGTTTGAAAGAGGGAAGGTTTGGAGAAAAGATAATGAGTTCAGTTTTGAACATGTGAAGTTTGAGATATCTATGGAGTATGCAACATGAGATATGCACAAGGAAGTTCAGAATTGGGGACCAGAGATTGGAGAGGTTAGAGCTGAATAAAGAGATCCAAGAATCATCTGTAGAGAGATAACAAATGGGGAGCAGCTAGGTGGCCTGGTGAATAGACTACTGGCTCTGGAGTCAGAAGGACCTGAGTTTAAATCTGACCTCAGATACATGTGTGACCACGAGCAAGTCACTTAACCCCAAATACAGAAAGAGAGAGAGATAGGCAGACAGACAAAGTCAGAGACAGACAGACAAAAGACAGATACAGAGGCAAAGATAGAGAAACAGAGACAGAGAGACCAATTGAATTTGCAAAACTTAAAGTATATAAGCATGTGTTAATAATAATAATATTGTCACTGTTATTCACTATTTGACAAAAACTGCTGGGAAAACTGGAAACTAGTGTGGAAGAAATTAGGGCTTGACCCACATCTAACACCACATACCAAGATAAGATCTAAATGGGTTCATGATCTGGATATAAAGAGTGATACTATAAGTAAATTAGAGGAACGTAATATAGTTTACCTCTCAGACCTATGGAGATGGAATAAATTTATGTCCAAAGAAGGACTGGAACTCTTAATTGAAAACCAGATAGATAACTTTGACTATATTAAGTTAAAAAGTTTTTGTACAAACAAAATCAATGCAGACAAGATTAAGAGGGAAGCAATAAATTGGGAAATCATCTTTACATTTAAGGGTTCTGATAAAGGCCTCATCTCTAAAATATATAGAGAATTGTCTCATATTTATAAGAATTCAAGCCATTCTCCAATCAATAAATGGTCAAAGGATATGAACAGACAATTTTCAGAGGATGAAATTAAAACTATTTATAGTCATATGAAAAGGTGCTCCAAATCACTATTGATCAGAGAAATGCAAATCAAGACAACCCTGAGGTACCACTACACACCTGTCAGATTGGCTAAAATGACAGGAAAAGTTAATGATGAATGTTGGAGGGGATGTGGGAGGGCTGAGACACTGATGCATTGTTGGTGGAGTTGTGAACCGATACAGCCATTCTGGAGAACAATTTGGAGCTATGCTCAAAACGTTATCAAACTGTACATACCCTTTGACTCAGCAACATTTCTATTGGGCTTATATCCCAAAGAAATCATAAAGGAAGGAAAGGGCCCCACATGTGCAAGAATGTCTGGGGCAGCCCTTTTTGTGGTGGCTAGAAACTGGAAATTGAATAGATGCCCTTCAATTGGAGAATGGCTGAATAAAATATGGTATATGAATATTATGGAATATTATTGTTCTGTAAGAAATGACCAGCAAGATGATTTCAGAGAGGCTTGTAGAGACTTACATGAACTGATGCTGAATGAAATGAGCAGAACCAGGAGATCATTATACACGGCAACAACAATACTATATGACGATCAATTCTGATGGACATGGCTCTCTTCAACAATGAAATGTTTCAAACCACCTCCAATTGTTCACTGAAGAAAGCCATATACACCCAGAGAGAGGGATGCGAAATGTGGACCACAACATAACATTCTCATACTCCTTGATTGATGTTTGCTTACATTGTGTTTCCTTTATCTGATATGTCTTTTGTGTAGATAAGATTTTTCTTGCACAACAATGATAAGTTTGGAAATATGTATACATATATTCGATTTGCCAATATTTTAACATAATTAACATGTAGTGGATATCCTGCCATCTTGGGGAGGGGTGGGGAGTTGGGGGGAAAAATTTGTAACAGAAAGCTATGTAAGGGTTATTGTTGAAGAATTACCCATACATATGTTATGCAAATAAAATAAAAAATAATAAAAAATAAAAAAATGTTGTCACTGTTGCACTGAGAAACATGATGTTGTATAGTAAGTAGAAATAACCTTAGAGTCAGAAAGGCCTGGGTTCAAGTTCTGCCATTAATACATTCTAGTTGTGAAGCTGGGCAGGTGCCCCCATACAGCTCTTTCAGATTCCAAGTGGCAGAGAAGGTGCAAATTTGCAATGGCAGAAGAAGTTCCTTGCCTGGAGTTCCATAAATGAATAAAATCACAGGTCTACTTTGTTCATGGGATGTAGGGCAAGAAGGGACTTTACATCATACAATATAGAATGTTAGCTAGAAGTGATCCTGGAAACCACCTCATTTTACAAAGGAGGAAACTAGGGTCCAAAGATGGAAAATGTTCTGCCCAAGAACCCACAAGTGAGCCAGTTCTAGAATCCAAGTATCTAAACAGCTAGCACAGGCCCAAGTTCACTCCACAGTCTCTGTGCTGTTCATTTGACAAGCCTCTATTGAATCCCTACTGTGTGCCAGTAAGCATTGCCATGAGCTCTCTAACACTCTGAATCTCTGAAGATAAAACTGCCAGTGGAAGAAAGAAGGCAAGAGCAGTGATGCAGTAGCAGGTGACCCCAATTAAGGTTCAAAGATCCTGGGCAAAGAACCATTGGGTCACTAACCATGATGACCAAGAAACAAGTTTCATCCTTCCTTTTTCTGTTTCATTTTGCCCATTAAGGAGAATAATCTAATGCCACACTGGTAATAAAAATATTCAAGGTAGTTAGTTTTTATTACAAGGAGAGTGAAGGATGTTGCAGAATACATTTTAATCCTGGTACAATAGAAAAAACACTTATCTGGGAATCAAGAAACCCAGAATTTCTTCCTTTCCACATTCCCCATGGGAGGTATGAGACCAGAGTTGCCTTCTGCTTCTGCTATTAACTCACTATGTCATTTTGGGCAAGTCATTTTGTTCTGGACCTAAGCTTACCCTTATGAAATATAATGGCATTAGAATGGGACAGGGTAGCATAATAGAAAGAACCATAGACTTGGAGATAGAGGCCTGGTTTAAGTCCCATTGTGTATGCCTGGGCAAGTCACCTCCTCTAGAGATCTGTAAAATGATAATAATGTTTACAACTGATGTTTCCATAGCACATTGAGATTTTCTTTCAAAGTGTGTTCTTTACAGTAGCCCTGTAAAGTTGGATTAAATAAAGCATTTATTAAGTACTTACTATCAAGGAGTTTCTATTCTAATAAGTAAATGTGGAGGTGCAAAAGCAATCCAGAGAATTAGAAGCTGAGAATGATTTGAAATAACTTGCAAAAGTATTTCCTCACATGGAGGTTCTGGAGTAAAACTCACCAATCAGAGAAGGTCACTGGGATGGAGGTGGAAAAATAATCCTGGAAGCCAGGAAGCTGAGTTAGAAATTATAATCTTCATTGTACAAATAGATAAACTGAAGCCCAGAGAGGTGATTTGCCAACCAAGGTCATACTTCTGGCAGAACATTCTAAGTCTCCCAACTCCGTGCCTCATGTTCTTTCTACTATGTCACACTGAGAGTTTGGTGGCAGTCAGATATAATGGAGTATCAGTCCCTCAATAGGATGCTAAGAGACTCAAGTCCTGGTCCTAGAGTTCTGTTCCTAACTTGTAATGTGATGTTGAGCCTCTTGTTGTCCCACCCTGGGCTTTAACTTCTTTTTCTGTAAAATGAGGGAATTGGACTAGATCAGTATTTTTTAATTAAATTGACAATTGAACACCCTGAGGTTTGAAATATATTGATTAGTACTTTAAGTACTGATGTGGGGGTGCTAGGAAGTTTGGATACCTCAGGGAAAATGAAAGATCAGAAAATCTTTGGAATGAGAAGAAAATGGATATTAATGAAGGGATATGGAAATTCATTTTATTTTCACACCAAAAAAGTCTAAACATAATATCTTTTTTATATAAATTTTTCATATTTAGAGGGGAAATCTCAGAAGCATTAAAATATTCAGACATAGGCAAGACATTTAAAGCACTTGCTTGCCCACCAGTGACCTTCTTATGAGAACGGTCTTGCAGTCTGGAAACAGCAGCCCTAGGAGCTCTCCAAGGTCCCTCCCCGCTCTAGCACAGATTCTAATTCCAATATATAACAACCCCTTGGGATTCTGATTCTAATACATATAAACATAGATTCTTCTGGGCAAAAACGTCATTTTCCCTCCACATTCCCTAACAATCTTTTGAAGAATGTGACATGTAAGACATTCCAGGCCTGGAACCCCCAAGACAGAGTGTGGAATCAGCATCTTGTAATCCTTTTCTAACTCCCATTGTGGTCCCATCTCTATGTACCCAACACTTTTCTTCAGTGTCCCAGGATACTTTCCATCCCCCCATCCCCCAAATTCCCAATATCCCTACTAATCCCTATCCTTTCCTGATCTCCATTATACTTTCATCCTTATTACTCCATTGATCCCAGCTGTAAACTGAAGATTCCTCAGTGTCCTCCATACTCCTCATCAATGCCATGATTCCACTAATTATAACAATCTCCCATTCCTACCATTCTTTGATCCCCAGTATCTCCTGATAAGCCTCATCTCTAACCTCCAAACACTTTCTAAGCCAGCCTTTCCCCTTCTGATTCCCACTGTCCCCCCATCTCTCTCATTCCCTCCAGCTCCTCAGCATCCCTAATGAGCCCCATAATCCTCCCTCACTATCTCCACATCACTTCACTGATCTCCAGCATCTCCCTATCCATGAGTGATCTTGATCCTCATCTCTACTACTCTCATCTTCACTATTCTTGCATTGATCCCCACTGTCTCCAGTGAGCTCTATTGTTCCTCAGTCTCTACCATCCCTCCTATCCATTCTGATCCCTTCCATCTGATTCCCATTAGCTCCCTGATCCATCCAACCCCACCCCTCCAAGACACACACAGAGACCCATCCTTGTCATTTCCCAGGCCTCTCAGAAACAGTAAGCTGAGGTCTACTAAGCTAGGAGATCATCCTGGACAGCTGTTCGGTACAGTTCTCCCACTTAGGGCAGGCAACAGACTGACTGCATTACAGTCGGATCAGCCCCCGGATCCCACTTAATGCCTCAGCAAGACCGCCTGCCTGGCAGCTCATCTCTTGCCAGCAGCCCTGGAGCTCCCAGAGCCTGGCCACACAGCCTGTGATTATCCCCCCGACAAATTCTCTGCTCATATTGTCAACAGTGCAGTAAATTACAGGCCCGGGTGCTGGGGGCTTCCTCCTTAAACAAGATTCAATTCTATTTAGCTGCACCCCCTCACACACCCGCTCTTCTCCCTGCCACCCCCTCCCCCAACCCCTGAATTTATTTCCTGGCCTGTAGGCCCAGAGGCTGAGTAACCATGGCAAAGTCCTTGGGGGAATCTTCAGGCTGAAGTATCTAAGCCATTCTCTAGACTAGTGATACAATGTAAAGAACACTACCTCTGAAGTCAGAGGATTTGCGCTCAAATCCCACCTCTGACATTACTGCCTGTAGGATCCCAGGTAAGTTAGTGAGTCTCTGTTTTCTCATCTGTAAAATGAGGAGATTGCACCTGATGACCTCAGAAGACAGTACTAAATCTATGATCTTATCTCCTTGACTACCCACCTTCAGCAAGAAGGAAATGAAAAGAGTTGGGTGGGGATAGGGGTGAAAGTTCCTGAGAACCTCATTTCTAATAATAGAGAAAGATGGGATAGGAAAGGTCCTCTTACTTGCATGAACTGATGCTGAGAGAAATGAGCAGAACCAGGAGATCATTATACACAGCAACAACAATACTATATGATGATCAATTCTGATGGACATGGCTCTCTGCAACAATGAAATGTTTCAAACCACCTCCAATTGTTCAGTGAAGAAAGTCATATACACCCAGAGAGAGGGATGTGAAATGTGGACCACAACATAACATTTCCATGTTCTCTATTGAGGTTTGCTTGCATTGTATTTCCTTTATCTGATTATTCTTTCTTGTAGATATGATTTCTCCTGCACAAAAATGATGTGTGGAAATATGTATACATATATTCGATTTGTCAAATATTTTAACATAATTAGCATGTAGTGGATATCCTGCCATCTAGGGGAGGGGTGGGGAGTAGGGGA
>JAJPUD010000553.1:56111-66513 GCA_023553655.1 Myrmecobius fasciatus
ATTTTCTAGATTCAAAAATGAAGATTGAATAGTTTTTCTAAACCTGATGTCTCATTGATTGTGTTCTAAGGACCCTTCTATCTCTGATGTTCTATATTTTATACTTTATGCTCTATTCTCTTTCATTCTAATGTTCTTTCTTCTAAGGTGTCTTTCAATTCTGATTTTCTGTGTTCTAACACCCCTTCCAGATGCAACAGCCTAGGAGTTTGTGATTTTAATCTTCCTAAAGCATAATTAGTTGGGTCCTTCCACTTGCTTCATACCACAAATGGTTCCCTATGACCTGAAGGATAAAATGAAAGTCCTTCACCTGGCAGTCAAGATCCCTTATTGTGTGGCCCCATTCTACCTACTCTACCATGAGCTGGAAGACTGTGTCTGCAAGGGCCAGATAGGAAATTCTAATTCCTCTAACCCAGAGGCTTCCTCTGACTGTTCTCTCTGACATAAATGATGAAGCCAAGAGATAAAAAGCTGTCTCTAATCTCCTGTGCTACTTTTAGGCTGGAATAAGAAAGGGAAATTATGTCCCATCACTTGTTCAGACTTTAATCCCTCTCTTTCCTGAAGCTAAATCTATAGAACATCCTTTTTTGATTCTTCCATTGGCCTGTTCCTAGGACTCCCCATCGAGGAGAAAGAGGACCTTGAAGGGTCAGTAGGGGGTGGGTTGGGCCCAAAAATCAGAAGAAACTATTTGCCCTTTACAGGAAGTAGCACTGGCCTCACACAGCTCAGAAATCTGTTGCACACACATGCACACACACTCACACACCCCAATAAAAAAGAAATCCCTTTCCTACCTATGTCTGAAATTCCTAATGTTATTAAATCACAGATCACTGATTTGGAGTGGAAAAAAAACTTAGAGTTCATATAGTCTTACACTTTCATTTTATATATTAGAAAACCAAGGTCCATTTGCTTGCCCAAAGTCGCATGGTTATTAAGTTTCAGAACCAGGATCTAAACTCTGGTTCTTTGACTTCAGATTTATCTCTATTGTCTCACAATAACACCTTATCCTCTTAAAACTCTTCTTGTCAATTTCATTGGCTATCATGTCACAAGGATAGCATTATCAAGTCTGTAATCCACTAAAACCCCCAGATTTTTCTACCAATGATGTTGTATCATTATGCTACCCCATATTTAAGAGAGAGAGATCCCTATAGGGTGGGTTGCCATTATGCTACGGAGAAAGTTTCAAATAGAAAGCTGAGTTGTAGAATGTCACAGACTAGATCCAAGCAGCTCTGGTTCACTTGTGGGAGGAGGGGGGAGGGAACAGGGAGAGGAAAAAGGAAGGAGGGAGAAAGTGTTTGTTAAAATTCACACCCAGTAATTGTTTAGGAAAAGTATTTCCCAAGTTTAAAAGGCTTTCTCCTCCACATTTTCCTTGGTCCCAGTTTCAAAGGAATTTTAATTGCAAAGAAAATTTTGCCATCTCCCTTAGGGGAGAAAGGGCTCTATGGGCAGAACTGTCTCGCTCAGCACTGATTCCTCTCCAAAGAGGGGATTTTCACGCTTGGGCTGAGTGAATGCAGGCCAGGGACTGAGGGGGTGGGGGGAGGAAAGGGAAGAACAAGAGAGAATGAGAGAAACTGAGGTCTGTTTCTCTCACCTCAATGCCTAGGCTATCCAGCCCACTGGATTAGGTAACTGGGAGTGTTCAGTAGAGATAAAGTTTGTGTCCCCCTGTCCTGTCCCCCAACTTCACCAAGGTCAATTGGCCTTAGGACAATCCATGGGTTTTGCTAATAACAGGTCCTCACCTGTGTCCATTGCTTTAGCCCAGTGCATTCCAAGGAAAAACCTTTCCCCATTCATGGTCTCATTGAAAAGTTCTATATAAATCTCTTGGCAAGTAGATAGTACAGGGCTTATTATCACCATTTTACAGGGGAGAAAACTAAGATTCAAAATGGGAGAGTGAACTTGCTTCAAGTCACATAACTAGGCAGGAATGGAAGCTGTGTAACTCCAAGTCTAACTTCCTTTCTCCTATACTAGACCAACTTCTGCTATTACAACCTACTAGCTACATCTATTAGAATGCAGATGTAGACCTGCCACTGCAACTTTAACATTTTATCAGCAATTTTTTGTATTGTTTGAGATTGACCCAACCTGGGGCAGCTAGGTGGCGCAGTGGATAGAGCACCAGCCCTGAAGTCAGGAGGACCTGAGTTCAAATCTGATCTCAGACACTTAACATTCCCTAGCTATGTGACCCTGGGCAAGTCACTTAATCTCAATTGCCTCAGAAAAAAAAAAAAGAGATTGACCCAACCTAATTGCTGTCTAAACTACCTAGCTGAGAGGTTAGAATTAGGGAGACCCTGGGGATGGGTTCCATACCTGGGTTAGCACAGATATATAGCACCCCTAATAAATGATCTTTCAAATCTACATCACATTTTATGATTGCAAAATATTTCCCATCCATTACCTTATCGAATGATCATAGAAGTCTTGGGAAGGAAGCAGAGCAAAATTAGCTCCTTTTAAAGATGAAGAAACTATAGCCCAGAGAGAAGAAACAATTTGCCCAAGATCCCACAGGGAGTTAATAGAACAGCTGTCCTCAAGAGAATCAGAATGTCCATGACTAGGGAAATGACAGCTCCCCCGATCTTGAGCCTTGTCAGACCACATCTGGAGCCCAAATTGGAAATATATTGGTGAGAGGATTAGAAATTATGCTATGATAGCTGGTTGAGGGAACTAGAAATGTTTAACTAGAAGAACTGCATGAATGTGATAGTTCTCTTCAAGTATTTGAAGGCATATCACGGTAGATGATTTGTTCTGCTTAGTCCCAGAGGTCAGAACCAAAAGAAATGAGTAGTGGTTGCAGAGAAGCCATTTTAAAGCACTATATAAAGGGAGAAAACACTTCTCAACCATTGTTATTCTTTAGTCATGTCCGACTCTTTCTGACCTCCAATTGGGATTTTTTTTGACAAAAATATTGAAGTGGTTTGCCATTTCCTTCTGCAGCTCACTTTATAGATGAAGAAACTGAGGTAAACAGTTAGGCAACTTGCCCAGATTCATATAGCCAGTAAGTGTCTGAGGCCAGATTTGAACTCATGCATATGAGTGTTTCTGATTCCACTGTGTTACCTAGATGTCTTTAACCATTAGAGCTTCTCAGAGGTGAAATGAGTTGCCTTGAGAAATATTGAATTATTCCTTACTGGAAGTCTTTTGGCCAGAGTCAGATGACCTCTTATTGGGATATTGTCAAGGGGATTACTGTGAAGCCATTTTTTGGCTTATATATACTCAAGTCCCTTCTAGTTCTGAAATTCTATGTTTAAGTGATTCTGGGATTCTGGGACAAGAACCCAAGCCTTCTGACTCCCAGTGCTGGACTCTTTCCATTGCACCTGCTGGTGCAAATATACTACTTGCTGATTCCTGAGAGTCCCCAGGGTCATAGATTATTTGGAGTTTTGTACCTGACTTTATCTTTAAACTCTTTCCTACAAAGGCTCCTCATAATCACATATTTACAACATCTCAGAGCAGGATAAGTCTACAAAGATCATCCAGGTGCAATAACATCTCAATAGGAATCCCAAATACAGCAGCAGTCCTGACATGTGGTCAAGAGACATCCATTCTCTTCCTTGAAGACCTCCCTCAAATGGAAACACCCTAATGTCTAAAAAACCCTGATGTCCTATTCTACTCATACACAGGGAGTGAGAGGTTTTGGTGGGGCAGGTTTTCTGTACATCAAGCCTAAACATCCTTCTCTTCAATTTTTGACTCATTGCTCCTATTCTGCCCTCTGGGGCAAAACAGAACAAATCTAATCCATCTCAACCATGAGAGCTATCCAAATACCTGGATACGACTATAATATCCTCTCAAAGGCTTCTCTTTTCTAGGCTAAACATCCTCAGTTATAAGATTCAGTCCTTGTAGGGCATGGTCTCCAGTTTCCTCACCATCCTCATCATTGTCCTCTAGATATGATATGGTTTGCCAACGTCCTTCCTAAAATGCAATACCTAGCATCAAATGCAATACCCTAGCTGTAGTCGAATCAAAATAAAAGACAGCCATTTTATCACCTCACTCACTCTATAACTAAGATAATATTAATTAATTTTTTCACACTGTTGACTCCTATTGGAAGACTGTGCCCAAGAGAAGCCAAGATACTCCACTCTGAAATACCTGGGCCTAGAATAATCTAATCTTCACCCCGATCATTTTCTACCTGTTCAAGTCAACATATGTATCCTTAAGACTCAATATCAATACTATCATTACTTCTGCCCCATTTTTCTGCTCACCATCCTGTGCCTTCCCAAACTAAAACATTTTTCTCTATCGAGAACTCTCCTACATGTGCTCTCTTCTCTATTAGAATTTAAGCTTCTCATGGCCAAGAACCACCTCATTTATGAATTTATATACCAGGAACATAGCACTATGGCAATATTAATGCTTCATTCATTGATTCACATTTCATTCATTCATTGTTTGCTTTCCATTAAAATGCTAAATCTTTTCTGATTAAATGGTTAATTTCATCTCTCCCACCTTACCATCCAATATGTTAGTTATCCTTTCCCGCTTTGTTTTATTTGCAGATTTGATTAAATGTGCCATCTATGTCTTTAAATCACTGACAAAAAAGAATTTTGTATAGATTCCTGGGGTTCTCCTAAAGAAAGCTCCTTGAAAAAGTTGATCAACCTATTAATTTCTATTCTTTGGCTCAGATTATTCAGCCAATTCCCAATGCACCTAAATGTACAATCTTGTAGCCCATGTCTCTTCATCTATATCCCCAAGAAACTACATGAGAGATTCTGTTAAATACTTTGCTAAAATCCAAGTAAAATGTAGCTACAATATTTAGCTAAAGTGAAGTTATCCTGGCAAGACCTCTTTTTGATGAGGCCATATTGGTTCATAGTGACTACTGTACTTTTATAAATGTTCACAAACTATCACTTTTAATAGTATATTCTAGAATTTTTCCAGGAGTCAAAATGAAGCTTACCACCTTATAGTTGGCAAACTTCACAAATTTTCTTTTTGTCTTTTTTAAATCTCTAGTCCTGCGGTATTTCTCACATTCTCTGGGATATTGTCCAAGATCTCTGATGTCAGCTCAAAAATTCTTAGAGTATTAATTAAAATAGACAGCATTTTCATAGGCAGAAGTTGATAATCCAACTTTATGGGTTTGCATATAACTTTTCTGTTAAAATAATCGTTAGTGTTAAAGCTAGAGATCATTTGTCTCAGTTCTTTCATTTTACAGATTAGGAAACTGAGGCCCAAAGAGAATCTCCATTTGAGTGTGTTCAAGGGTCCAAATTAACATTTGTGGTAAGCAGCAAATTAAGATGCGAGTTGAGGTTTTCTAACTGATGTAGGGTGCAATGAAAAGAGGTCTGGAGTCTGAAGACTGCAATTTGAACCCAGATTTTCCCCATTACTAACAGTATGACCCTTAATCACTTAACATTGGGCCTCTCTTTTCACTTTTATAAAATGCAAGGTTAGATGAGCTGACTTCTAAACTTACAGTGCTAAATCTCTGGTTCTATTTGTCCTAATCCATTGCTTCTGAAATGATATCATGCTGTCTGACCAATAAGATGTCTCTTTACTTTGAGTGCCCTATACAAACTTGATCTCATAAGTTTTCTAACCAACCATGGAAACTAAAAGGTAAGAGAGAGAATTCCAGCAGAATCTGCCCAGCAAAAAAAAAGGGCAACTTGTCCCCATTTATAGATAGATAGATATAGATTTATAGATAGTTCCTGATCTGAGATTCATTGTGGAGAAGGTCACACAGCTGTTTTTACTGCTTTAGAGAGAAGACTGTGTTGAAATGGGAGGTTTGACATGGTGAAGAGAGGAAACAAATAAGAAAAGGAGAAAATGGGGAAATGGAAGAGGAAGATCCAGGCAGGACTATTAGAAACCCAAAGAGGTCATGGTCTCTGTCTGATTCGATCAGAATAATAATTATAGACTGCTTCTTGAAAGTGCATTCATATTCAATATTTCCTTTCCTTTCATATCTTTATACATCGATCAGACTCAGAATTGGATTAAATGGCTTCTAAAATTTCTTCTAACAGGAAATTTCTATGATTTTACAACTTCATTAATTTATTTATTAATTCAACAAACATTTATTAAGCACCTAATGTTTAAAGGGATCTAGGCTGAGCCCTGAGGCAGATACAAAATTTAGATATGACAGTATTCCTACCTTGATAGAGGCTGCAGTTTACTAAGAGGATATGACACCAACAAAGATAATTCTACTATACAATATGACCTAATAAGTACATTAGAGAAGAATAAAATAAGGTTCTACATGAGGGAAGATGATCATTATTGAATGGGGAGATCAGGAGAGGCTTGATAGAGGTAACCTTTGAGTTGGGCTTTAAAAGATAGGCAAAAACTCAACAGGAACTGTCTCTTCTCACCCTAAAAAGTACTGAGAATATCATTATCATTCCCATTCTCTATCAAAAACAGAATAGGCTAAGTCCCTCAGGATCGCAGAATGAAGTAATGGTAGAGCTGGTATTAGAATGCAGACCCAAGGCCCTCTCCACTAGTAGCCCATATTGCCTTGAGTTCTGTTGTCTTAATTCTGTTGGGTGAAGGTCACAATATATCCTATGTATGACAAAATGCTCTCTATTTCATTTTCAATTGGGTTGGAAGGCAGTGAGTAAGCTAACAATAAAATAATAATAACTAGCTTATATAAGTGCCTACTATGTGTCAAGCACTATGTTAAGCCCTTTACAAATATTATCTCATTTGAGCCTCATAGCAACCTTGGGAGGTAGTTCCTATTATTACCCCCATTATTCAATTAAAGAAACTGAGGCAAATAGAATTTAAGTGACTGTCCTGAGGTCACAAATTTGAAAGCAATTTTTCCTGACTCTAAGCCCAGAGTTCTATCCAGTACGCTGTCCAAACTAGTGGGGAAAGCTCTGGCCAGAGAGAGTTATGTGACTTGAGTCTCTGGAATGTTACCACCATGATCTGTAAAATCTGTAAAATAAGACATAGAACTAGAAAATGGCTAAGATTTCTTTGTTCCAGGAGCCTTTCCAGCTCTTCACATTCTATGGTTCTGTGAATTGATAATGACAATGCTATTATCATGCTACATATTTAGAAACTCTTGGGATCTCTAGAATAAAATCAGAAACTCATCTAGAACTTCTGAGCAGCCCTCCCATTATTCCATTGGGAATCTTTGGCTAATGTAGAACTACTCCTCTTTTCTCTGCCTCCCCAATCTCTCTTCTCCCAACAGACAACAAGGCACAATAAGGAAGGAAATAAATGTATTTATTAAAAACCGATTATATGCCAGGGATTGTGCTAAGCACTTTACAAATTTCATCTCCTTGGACTATCACAACAACTTTTCGAAATTTGTGCGATTATCATCCCCATTTTAGAGTATGAGGTAATTGAGTTATTGTTGATGATGGTCAAATGTATCAGTCATCCAGCTCTTCTTGACCCCATTTCTTAGCAAAGATATCAGAGTGTTTTGCTATTGCCTTCTCCACTTCATTTTACAGATGAGGAAACTGAGGCAAAGAGATTTAAGTGACTTGACCAGGGCACACAGCTAGTAAGTAAGGTGGGATTCAAACTCTGAATATTGAAAGTACTCAGGTAGTGGGTCTAAAATCAGGAAGACCAAACTTAGATCTGAGTCAATAAGATTAACTACCATTTTCTCTTATGCTCCTCATCATAGTCCTATCAGTCTAAATAGAGTTTTGTGATCTCTGTGTGTGTGTGTGTGTGTGTGTGTGTGTATCTGTTTCTCTTCCCACCATCCATCTGTCTGTCTGTCTCTCCCTCTCCTCTCTCTGTCTCTCTCTGTCTCTGTCTCTTTGTCTCTCTCTCTTCTCTGAATACCCATGTATTTGTCTGTCTGTGCCTCTTTCTCTCCACACCCATCTGTCTCTCCCTTTCTCTGCTTCTCTTTTTTGCATATACATATACATAGATAAACATAAACATGTGTGTATTCATATATATTATATATAATGTAAATATTTGTGTTTATGTGAATAGATTATACTAGTATATGACAAAATTGAGAATAGAACCCAGGTTTCCAGACTTTCATTTGGAGTTTTGTTGTTGTTGTTGTGAACACCCTAAAGGATACAAAGAAGCGGAAAGATGTGCTTTCTGCCCTCAAGGTGCTCACTGTCAAATTGAAGAGGCAAACTATATACATACAGAGACCAGACAGCATTTGCTAAGAGATAAATGAACCATACAAGCACTAAGGCCTATGGGAATTTCGACATAAGGGTGAAATGGCTAGGAGCTAAAGGAGATGTCAGTGAGGTAAGTCAAGGAGAGAAGAGGTAGGATTTTATTGGGACCTCCTTAAAAGATGAGGAAGATTCAGATTGACAGAGAGGATGTAGGAAGGATTGGGATAATTTAAATTAAGGTAGAAATAAACCCAATGTAGAAGGGAATGATATGAAGATTATCCTGACTGGAATGGACAGTGTATGGAACAGCAATCCTATTTCATAGGCTCCCAGGAACTTCAAATCATAGACTTACAGATTCTTAAGAATCTTAAAATCAGAGAACCTTTGAAAGAGAGATTCATATAATCTTATAACTACAGAGTCTTAAAAAAATAGAACCTTATAGTGTTAGACTCCTAGAATCTTGGAATCATTGACTCTTAGAAACTTTGATTCACTGAATTTCCAAATATAAGAACTGGCAGGGACTTTAGTGGCTATTGAATCTAAACCCCTCATTTTGAATAAGAAAAAACTAAGACCCAGAAAGGAAAAAGGCTGTCTCAGTTGCTGGGGGTTGGGGCAAGAGAGGTGTGCAGAGAGAAGAGGGTCTTATACAGAATGACTGGAGTATTGAAGAAGGGGGAATGGAAGGAAGTCAGCACTTCCCTATTTATTACCTCTGGGCTCTCCAATGCCTGACTACCAGGCAGAAATGACAAAATAAAAAGGAAGAGAAAAAAAATGCGAGCTACAGCCAGAATAAAATCAGGGCAAATAGAATAAAGCCTGACAGCCAAGTATAAATAAATATTCGTAAAAGAGTTAAAGGACAGATTAAAATAAAAACACCAAAAGCAATTCTTACCCCCTGACAAATGCAGTGCGAATTGGGTTCTTTTAATCAAATGTTTGGCAGGTGTATGAATTATTTATAATTCAATATCGTGTGGTTAAATGGAAAATGGAAGATGTTTTCAGCATCTTGTCTGAGCCCCCGCCTCTCCCTAAGGAAGCATCCTCCAAATTTTCCCTAGGGAGAAGAAAACTGAACCCCAATGTCTTGGTTAGTAGTTAGATCATTCACTGGCTAATTCCCCCAATATTATGACATGATGAAGACCTGATTTAGAAATGAGAAGAGCTGACATCTAGTTGTAAACCTGCCCTTAACTAGCTATATGACCTTGGACAAGTATCTTTCCTCCTCTAAAGCTCAGTTTTCTTATCCATAAACAAAGGAAATTGGAGTGGAAAATGGCTAAAGTCCTCCAAGCTCCAAATGGTTCTAAAAATCTGGGATTCCAAGTTTCTCTTAGAGGTCTCTGCCATCTTTCTCATTTGCCCCTTTTCACCCACAGCTTCTTTCTCATAGTGCAGTAATTAGACTTAGGACTAGATTCAGGAAAGCTAGCTACATTCTAGTCCCAGTTCTGCCACTAATTGGCTTTGTAATCTTAAGCAACCTGAGCCCTACCAACCTCTACCATCCTACCCCTTAAAGCACTAGTTATCTCCTCTGTGAAATGGGTATAATACTCATTGTCCCCACAGCCTTAAAGAAGTATTATGAACTTAGTTACATAAAACTGTGATAAGGGGACTGAGAAGGGTCTACCTGAAAAAAAAAGTCTTCCCTGGAGGGCCCATTGTCTGAGTCAGTGCCAGAGAGAGATAATAACAGTTGATCTTTAAGATCTTTTTGTTGAGTTATATTTGACATTTTGTGACTGTATTTAGAGTTTTCTTGGCAAAAAAAAAAAAAACTGGAGCAAATATAGTTAAATGACCAGGGTCACACAATAGTGATTGCCTGAGGTCAGATTTGAACTCAGAAAGAATGTTCCTGATTCTAAGCCCAGTGTTCTATCCACTGCTCCGCCTAGCTGCCTCACTCTGCCCCTTCTTCTTTTAAAGTTCATAAAGTGCTTTTCATACATTTTCACACATTTAATAATGAAGAGACAAGTTCAGGAACTTCTGATTCCTTGTCCATCTTTCCACATCAGGTGATACTCTCTCTTATTGGGTGGATCTGGTCTGAAATCAATTTGGCTCCTTCTCCTTTCTCCCTGTTCTCCTCCCACCTA
>JAJPUD010000553.1:68970-85540 GCA_023553655.1 Myrmecobius fasciatus
TCAAGGTTAGAATTTGGGGTAAAAATATAATTATTCAAATTTGGATTTGGATTTTAAGACTAAGATTTCAGGTTAGGGTTTAAGGTTTGGTTATAAAGTTTGGGATTAGAGTCAGTAATTGGACCTCAAATTTAGGGCTTAGGGACAGATTTGGTGCTTGAGGCTGTATTTCCCACCTTACAGAAAGCCAAAGCTATTTCTTCTTGGCCCACAGTGGCCATTTCCATAGACTTTTTTTTTTGGACAGGGTTTTTAGCTCCTTAGCTGAATTGCTAGGTTTTCTCAGTCCCAAGGGCTATGTACCAAACAGGGAGATTGGTGCAACTGGGACTAAGGGGTTCTATGGGTCAGAATTGAAGCTCAGGGTTGCTGTGATGATCAGGCCAAGCTATGAAGTGCCTCAGGCCTCAGCCAGAAGCTTATCCTCCTCCATGAGCTACCTAGATAGAGCCCAATCACTCAGGGGGCTAGCGCTATTTCCTTCCTAGCTCTATTTCCTTCCTAACCGGGAGGAAACCCTAGATTCAAACTTTAACTCTACCAATGATTTTTTTTGGTATGAGCTGGGGCACTTCCTTTCTAGAATTTCAGTTTACTCCATAAAATAAAGAAATCGAACTTGATAATCTCAGAAGTTTAAAGTCTCTTCCAGCTCTAAATCCTATAAGAAATTAAATTAAATTCAGCTTAATGGCTAAAGGAGATCCAGAGTATATATTAGATGAAGTCTCTGTCCTCAAGGATCTTACAGTCAGATAGCTGGAAGAGACTGCTATAGGGTAGGCACCAGAGCAAGACATCTCCCCTTGTTCAGAATTAGGTTCTACAGCTCAGAGTAAACATTTAAGAAGCCTATCTTTCCTCCCTTCAATCTCCCCTTTCTCTTTTCCAATCAGAATAACTCACGTTTCTACAATGCTTACAGTAAAGCAAAAGAGTACTTTATATGCCACTTATTTCATTTCAACCTTCAAACATTCCTGTGAAAAGTAAATATTCTTACCCTCATTTATAAATGGGAAAACTGAGGCTTGTGGAGGGGAGACACTTTTCCAAGGTCATATAGATAATTAGGAACACAGACCAGAACCCAAGGCTTCTAACATCCAGTCTAGGGCTTTTTCCCCTATACTGCACTCCTGCAAGGGTCTTAGAAAGGAAGGGAGGAAACAAGTACTTATGATGTGCCAGGTATTTCTTTATTCAGCCATTACGTAATGTCTGGTGCTTCGTGACCCTATTTACAGTTTTCTTAGCAAAAATACTGAAGTGGTTTGCCATTTCCTAATCCAGTTCATTTTACAGATGAGAAAATTTAGGCAAAGAGAGTTATGCAACTTATCCAACTAGTACACATCTGAGGCTACATTTGAACTCAGGTCTTCCTGACTCCAAGCTTGGCTTTCTATCTGTGCTAACTAGCTGCCACAAACATTATAACTAAATGCTTTATAAATATTATCTCATTTGATCCTCACAACAATTCTAGGAGGTAGGTACTATTATTATTCCTATCTTGCAGTTGAATAAACTGAGGCAGACAGTGATTGAATGACTTGCCCAGCCACACAGCTACTAAATGGCCGAGGGTAAATTTGAACTTAGATCTTTCTGCTTCCAGCTCAAAGCTCTATCTACTGTACCACTTAATTTCCTCTTAGAGTTCACCTGATTCCACTTCCCCATTTTTCTGAGGAGAAAAATAAGGCTTAAAGGGGGTGGGATTAATTGGCTAAAGTCACTGATTAAGTCAGTGTCAGAGCCAGGTTAGAAATCAGGTCTCATGACTTCCAATCCAGAACTCTTAGATCCCCAAAATATGTTCAGTTAAGGAATCAGCTTGTGGCCTTGGGCATTCCAAATGAGGCTTTCAATATAAACAAAAAATTAAAAGATAGGAAAACTGGGCAGGAACCAGCTTGGCTGGAAAGAGGGTACATGTATAGGCACTGTGAAAGACTAATGGAGGGCAGGTAGACTGGGGCTAGACTGTGGATAGCATCAATTGCCAAACCAAGAAGTTTGAACTTTATTCTGTAGAGCATCAAGAACCATGGAAGATTCTTAGGTAGCGGAGGATAAAAGTGGGATCCAGAACCACCTTGGAGTTCTGGTAAACAGGAGTTCCCTAGATACTTGATTCTTCTGACATGTGGATCTTCCCATGAGATCAGCCAAAGTCAGATATTCAAAAAGGGGAGGCTTCTTCCCCTAAACCAGCAGGAATAATCCTTCAGCCCTCAGATCTTGTCTTCTGGCAAAGTGTTCAAGAGCTCAGGGGCTCAAGGCACTGAATTCTACAAAAAAAAAAAGAAGCAAACCCCCTTCTCAGGGTAAAAAAAAACACTAAGACTGGGATATGGAAGGCTTTGATGCTAGTTCCAGCTTTATCTTTTACTAACTAGTAAATGACCTCTTTGGGCCCCAGTTTCCTCTTGTTTACAATGAATGAGTGGGCCTAAAGTTCTTTGTTCAAAAGTTCTTTCCAGAACTGATATTTTAATGTCATAGGGTTCTTTCCAATCTAACATTCTATATTCTATATTCCAAGGTCACTTCCATAACTTTCTGTGTTCTGCATTCTATGTTCTAAGATTTCCAAGATATAAGAACATTGGAAAGACCCTGAAGTTGGGAGTAAATAATCTTTAGTTAAGAGTTCCAGCACAGCCACTTAACTGCTTTGAGATCATGGACAAATCAATCTCTTCCAGTCTGTTCCTCCATCTGCAAAATGAGTGATAGATAATAATTATCCTTGTTTTATAGGGTTATTGCGAGAAGAGGGCCTTATAAACCATAATGTATTATAGCAATATGAATAGATAATAATAATGATCCTTTCTGCTCTAATATCCTGAAAAATGGGAACCATAACATCCATTCTAAATAGTGGAAAAATCACTAGATTTTGAGCTAAAATGTCTGGATTAAAATCCAGGTTCTGCCATTTGTTACTTTTGCATCTTTCACCTGAGCCTGAGTTTCCTTATGTGTCAAAAAAAAAAGAGGAAATTATTGATCTCTGGGGTTCTTTCCAACTCAATCTATAATCCTTTAGTGATTCTATCTGAAAAAAAGGGTTAAATCATATAATTTATAAGCTCTTCTCTTTCTCTGCATTCTCCCTAGATCTCCTGAATATATCCCATCCCTAAACAGGGTGTGTATATAAGGGGAACAATGAAAGTTTGGGGTTGAGATAGGCTGATTATGTTTATCACATCCCACAGTAATTTATGTAAGATCAGCTGGAGTCTCAGTAAGAGAAAGTCCAAAAGCAGAATAAGAATTAGGAGCCCCATTCCTCTGCACTGGTTCTATTGTGGGTAAGCCAACAGACCTTTTTGTACCTCAGTTTTTTCAACTGTAAAATGAGTGTTGGACTGCCTGATGTCTGAGATCCCTTCCAGCCCTGAAATTTTATGAAAATATGAATCAATAAGAGATAGGAAATAAGGCCTGTGGAGCCTGGGAGAAATAGGCCTGCAGAGGCTGGGAGAAAGGGTGGGGACAGCTACCTGGCCCTATGCCAACCCAGTCCCAAAACAAGAGGAAAGAATTATAAAAAGAATCTGTCAAATCCCCCAAGCCTTCCTACTCTTTTCCTCCCCTTTCCCTGCAAAAATGAAGAGGGGGACTGGGTTCAAAAGCTCAGTAACAGGCCTGAGCAAGGAAGTATACTAGAAATGGAAAAGGGCAGCAGGGAGCTGAGCTGGACTGGGCTGAGGTGGGAGGTGAGGGAAAGGAGGAGCTTGACCAGGTTTGAGGGACGAGTTAACAGCTCAATTGTTACTTCAATTACATGGATTATTTGAAAACAATGTTATGAATTTCATCACTGACAGTCCCAGGAAACAGCTGCCATGGCAACAGGGGAAAATAACAGGGTCTGGATGGCCAATCAGAAGTTCCCTCCTCAGCCCCACCAGGAATTCAGTTTGTGAAAAGTCCTTTAGTGCCCATGGCCCCCTCCTTGGGAAGAACAAGGATGTGGAGGAGACAAGGAAGGGGAAACATGACTGATACAAAAAAGGTAGGAGGATGAGATAAGAGGGAGGCAACTAATGGAGTAGAAGGGCTCAGAAGATTTGGGTTTTAAGTTCTAGGGCTGACATGGACTTTGTGAGCTCAGGCAATTCACGTCCTCTGTCTGAGTCTCAGTTTCCTCCCTCTGCAAAATGAGGGAATTTTGCTAGATAGTGACTTAGTAGGAAACTTTCAGTTCTAATAAAGGGAATGATGCTAGTCTGTTACCAGAGAGCACAGTTTTTACCACTTGTCACCTGTATCACCTTGGACAGCTCCCTTACCTCTGTGTGTGGCCTCAGATTCTCCTCAGGCAAAATGAGAAGGTTGGAACAGATCCAAAGGTCTTTCCTAGTTCCATCTAAAATCTATGACCATCCATCCTAGGGTATTTTTCATTCTGACAGAATATGTGATATATTGTGAGCTTTGGGTGAGATCCCTGTAAATTGGATTGATTTAGGAGGTCTTCCTTGGGAAGATTGGCCTTGAATTCAGCCTTGACATGTGGGAAGGATTTTTTGGCAAGGCCAAGGGTGTGAGGGAGGGAGTACAGCAAAGGTGAAAGGACCAGAGTGACTCTGGAAGCATACTGACCTGGATGGAGCAATGCTCTGCATTCTGTGGATACTTAATGTTTGCTGAATGAATGGCTACAGCAGAGGATATGTGTTAAAAGCAGTGGGAGATTAAGTTGTAAAGGAGGAATAGATTTAATGTGGGAAGCCATGGGGAGCCATTGCTGGCAGGGGAATCTCTTTCTCTCCCTTCCACTCTCTAAACCTCCTCTTCCCTCTTTTTCTCACTCACTGCGATGCAATTTCCCAAAGCATTTTTCCTAATTTGTGATTGTTTTTAACCTAGCAGCAGGCAGCATTTCTGGCATCTCACAGCCTATGAGTGCCACCAATTTGTCCAGTCTCTCTTCCTACCGAGCTCTTCCATAGTGACAGAATGTCAGGGTTGGGAGGGCCCTCAAAATACAACACATAAAATGTTACAGTTTGAAGAGACCCCTTGAAAGACATGGTTTCCTCCAATTCTCTACATTATAAATGGAAAAATAAAGGACCAGAGAAGGGATCAAGGTCGCATAGTAACTCAGAGACACAGATAGGACACTCACTTTCCATCTCACCCTCTGGAGAAACTAAGGTTCAGAAAGTGGAAGAGGTTGCCCGTTTCCCCCTGATTCGGTCCAAAAAACAGTATTAGAAGGAACCTAGAGAAAATGTACTTCATTTTATAGAAATGAAGATTTTTGAGATCTTTTTGTCCACTCTCTACCCACCTAATTCCACCCCCCCCAAAACCTTGGGGCTCCCTTGTTACTCATATCCTGGGGGTTTCCCACACCCTGGAATAGGTAAATAGGGACACTTGTACGGAAAACCAAGAGACTGTGTGTTCATGATGGAATAAAATAACAAACAAACAATTAATTCAGAGCCCTCAGAGGACTTGGGTTTGAATTCTAACTGCTACCTGAGTGAAGCTGGCTAAGTTGCATTCTGATCTTTAGCTCCCTCATCTGTGAAATGAGGAATTGGACAGACGATCTCTAAGGTTCCTTTGAGCTATAAATATGATGCTCCTGTGCCTTTGATACCTGCTCTGTCCCTACCTGTCTTAGTAGGGTAATAAAGTTGAAGGGAATCTTCTGTATCTCAATGTTTGGTACTTTAAGATTCTAAACCAATTAGCCACTTGTGGAGGGTTTAGGAGTCTGTCTGATATGAGAGGGCAAAGCATATGGAAGCATGGGTAGTGTGGGGACCCACATGGGCTCCATCAGGGAAGACAGGAGAAAGAGAAAAACAAATGGAGCTTCAAGATTTGGGGGGGTGGAATTAGATGAGTAAAGAATGGGCAAAAAGAGAACTCAAATGCCTGCCTAAGGCTATAAAATGAGGGAGAACATCACTGCTAGGTTTCTTCTGGAACAGTTTCTTTTGATTGAATCTGGGAAAATGGGGAACCTCTGTTTTCTGAACCTTCATTTCTCCATTTATAAAAGGAGTGGGAGACAACAAAAAGAGACTTTGGAGCCAGATGATCTAGGTTCAAATGCTACTTGCTTTCCTACTTGTTAAACATTGGGCAAGTCACATAACTTCCCTTGCCCTCAGTTTCTTCATCTGTAAAATGGCAGGGCTAGACTTGATGACCTCTGAGGTTCCTCTCCCAGCTCTAAATCTAGAATCCTATGACTATGAATCTTTTGCATCTCATAAGAAATTCTATGATTTTTCTTTTGCATTATATTCAAATGAAGAGTTCCCCTCTCAATTAAGAGTCTTACCCCCAAAAAGGTTTCCTCAAAAGGCCAAAGTAGGCTTACTCATACCCCAACAGGGACCTGGGCTGCCCCCCTCATCACCCATCTCCCCTAGAGGCTCCAGGCCTGCTAAGGCTGGGGATCTGACTGCTCTACTGCTCATTAGCCAAGTTCATTAAGGAAGACAAATGACCCGTGTCCAGCCTCCACGCATCAGCAGCTCCACCTGAGGGTGAGAGGGTGGAGGAATAGACAGGCTGCTTGTAGGAAATGCTGGAGAACTCAGATGCCTATGCCAATGTGTGGGCTGGGATTAGCAGGGGAAAGGAACCCTGGCTCTTTGAACAGAATTCAGTGATTGGAGACAAGAAGGGCACAATAGGCACTGCTACCCAAGTTTGGAAGCAGTAGCACTGGGCACGTTGGGAAACAGCTCTCCTAGTCCTATTCATTTCCATTCCCTAGACCTAAAAACAGGAGGAGGAAGCACCACGAATTAAGCCAGCTCTTCATAAATGCCAATAGTCATCTCTTATTAGTCTGGGTCACTTCCTCCAGGAAGCCCCCCATATCCCTGGCCAGTTATGTCTGAGGGATGAGCCAAAGTTGAATCCTAAAAAGGCAGCTGGGCATACCTTTAAGTTGGAACAGGCTCTAATCTATCTGGCATCCCTAGGGACAGAAAAAAGGGAGAAGAAAGGGTGGGAGAAAGAGAGAGGAAAGGAGAAGGAGAGAAGAAAATAATGGGAAAAAAGAAAAGAAGATGAAAGAAGGGTTGGCAAAAGAAAAGGGAGAATGAGTACAAAGCAGGATGGGAGAGGAGAAGGAAAGGAAATAGATCTGGGGTTTCACAAAGGCATTTTATTGTTTTTCAGCTGTGTCTGAGTCTTCATGACCCCATTTGAGGTTTTCTTGGCAAAGATCCTGGAGTAGTTGGCCATTTCCTTCTCTAGCTCATTTTACAGATGAGGAAACTGAGGCAAACAGGGTGAAATAAGTTGTCCAGGATCACATAGCTATTGGTCTGAGGCCAGATTTGAATTCAGGAAGATGACTTTTTCTGACTCCAAGGTCAGTGCTCTATCTACTCTGTCACCTAAATGCCTCTCTCAAAGTCATAGCTTACTCCTAGATATTGACCTTTTAGCACCATAATGGTTCCCCAGTGTACTGCAGGGCTCCATGCTGGGAATGAGGCCTTCGCACTCCATAGGGATCCTCTGAAGAAGAAGGAATGGAGGAGAATACATGGCGCAGAAAAGGACTTAGGCAGAGAGATGGGTTTAAAATTGGGGAGATGAGAGGGCTCTCAGAAATCAGCTAGTCCATTTTACAGATGGAGAAACTGAAACCAAAATAGGTGAAATAATTTGTCCAAGGTTATAGTGGCAATAAGCAGCAGAGCCAGGACTCTCACCCATAACTCCCAATTTTCTCCTGCTCCTGAAAAAAAGGAGATAATAAAGCTCGAATTACATAGCTTTCAGGTTGTTAGGAGGAAAAGGATTTGAAACTATTATAGGGGTGAGTTGTGCCTTGGAGGGAATTTAGGATCACAGGCGATTTGGGATTCTAAGCAATAGACAAACAGGACATGGGCTGTCTTGTTCTCACCAGCCAAAGAAATCCACATATACAGAAAAGGAACACAAGACAAATCCATTCAATTCTTCTAATATTGAATTGCAAGGCTCAGCAATGGATACAAAGATGTATGACAGTCTCTACTACCAAATGCCATCCTTACTTCTTTCATTCCCTCTTTCCTTCCTTTTTCTTCCTTTTCACTCACTGCTTCTATCTATCTGTTCTGAATCTGTCTCTGTAATAAGAACAATGGCTAGTATTTATATAATGCCTAATATGTACCTAATAGGCAATATCCTAAGCATTTTATAAACATCATCTCATTTGATCTTCACAACAATTCTGAAAGATAAGTAGGATTTTCATTCCCATTTTATAGTTGAGGAAACTGAGGAATGGAGTGTGACTGTACATGATCATATTGCTAATAAGTATCTAGAGCTATATTTGAACTCAGTTCTTCCTGACTCTAAACCCACTACTCTATCCACTTCACCACCTTGATGTCTTTTCTCTGTCTCTCTGCCTGTTTCTCTTTCTCTATCCATCTCTCTATTTCTCTATAGATCTATCTCTCCCCTTTTACTTCCTTTTTCCCTTTCTCCACCCTGAGAAAAAACAACTATATCTAACAGTCTTCTCTCATAGGCCCCCAATAATTTTCTAAGAGGAAGGCAGCATACCCTCTCCTTTCTGTGGAAGATCTCTAAACCTAGGGAATGACATAAACCTCTTTTCACTTCACCTTCCCCCATCATCCTTCTTAGACTAAGTGATTATGCCCATTGTGAAGATTAGAAAGCTGGGACCTAGAAGCTTTACCTGTTACTTCTGGTGAGAAAGTTCCAACCTTTCTCAGGAAAACAAGACCCAGAAATGAAAAGGACTATCTTGAAGATGTTCCAGGTAGTCTAGTTGTATGTGAGCATTTCAAGAGTCAAGCACTCCACCTTCCTGGAGGTGGCAGAGGTCAATGGGCTGAGCTAGTACAAAATTTCTGCTCAGATCTGCTTCTTGCTTCCTGCTTCCTACTTCCCTTTCAAAGCCCCAAATCAGCTTTCTCTGACTCCCCAGCTGTCTGTTGCCCTAAGAGAGCTTTGATGCCCCAGGGCTGGCATCCCAGTGGAACTATGCTCTCAGCAAGCACCTGCCAGTCCAACTCCATCATCAATCCCCTCTCCCTGGCCCCAGCTCTGTGTCTGCTGCTGTCTGAGTTATATAAACAGGAATCAGTGACTCTCAGAATACCTGAGGCTGCATTTCCAAAAGGAGCTTCCTGACCGGGGGAAAAAACATCAGAAAGAGAAAAGAAAAGAATTTAATTGGCCAAGTCCCCTTGCCCATGTGGTAAACAAAGCAGCTCTAAACTTTGCTAACTCTTCTTTTCCATCTTGGGAAAGTAAGCCTCTCTCAGCACCCCCCCCCATTTTAGGTCTTCCAAACAGAACTGGTGGGAGGAAGGGAGAAAGCCTTGCTAGCATCCCGTGGTGGTCTGGAAGTCATTTCTTCCAGTCCCCTGTCTCCACATAGTATGCTTGAATGGAAAGAAGAAGAGTCAAGCGGAGTAGGCTTGAGTCCCAGTTCTGACATTCATTAGCTGTGTCAGACCTTTAAGCAGCAATTTTCTTGACTGAAAATGAGGAGGCAAGATTGGAGGAGCTCTTAGGTCTCTTCCAGCTCTTGGACACAATGATTGTTTTATGGAGGTAAGCACCAATCACATCAAATATACACCACATATAACCAACCTGGCATAGTCTCCATTGCACCTCCCAGGAAGGATACAAGTATTTATTAAGCATCAATTATTATGTGTCAGGCACTAAAGGTACTGTTATTATCCACGTTGTCCAGGGTCACACAGTATGTTCCTGAGGCTGGATCTGAATTCAGGTCTTCATATCTCTAGGTCCAGGCACTCTCTCCACTGCACCACTAAACTGCTTCAGACAATTATCACAACCTCTCCATCCATCACTGTCCAACTGCCGGCTAACTAGAACCAGGTTATGCTTTGTGTCGAACTCAGATTTCTTCCCTTGCAATTCCTCCATGTGGAGGAAAAAATACCCTCATTAAATCTATTAAATAGAGAACTACTGGGCCTGATACAAGAATCAGGAATAGGGCTTTAGTTTGAAATTTGCTAGCCACGGGTATCTTTGTCAGGTTTCTCCCTGTAATATGAAAGGAAAGAGTGATGAATCCAGGCTAGGTGGTCCTGTGTTCAAATACTAGCACTCTCAATTATGATCTGTGTGACCTTGTAAGTCATATCCCCTCTCTGAATTTATTTCCTCCTGTTTAGCAGAAGGGAATTAGATTAGATGATCTCTAAAAATGCCTTCCAACTTTAAACTTCTAAGCCCATGGACTCCACCAGTTTAGGATGCCAGGTGAGAGGATTAGATTTGAGGCCAGCCTGCAGGAAGGTGCTGAAACTGCTTGGCCCAAGTCTGTATTTGGTGGGCAAGCAGCCAAGCCCAGGCTGCTGATAGAGGATCTGTCCCTGCTTTTCACACTCAGCTGGATGGCCCAGGCCCCAGCTCCTGATCCTGAGAGGCCCCTGGGGGCCAGCGTTTGAACTTCTCTAATGGACTTTCTTTCACATTACTAAGGGCAATGAGTCCTCCTGCTCTCCAAAGCAGGACGAATTGAAGAGTCTGCAGGGAAATTCCACATGAGAGGAGGAAAGAGTGCAATAGAGACTCAGAGCAATAGCTAAGTGAAAGGGAAAAAAGTATGGCGGTAGGGCAAAAAGCTGGTCCATGTTTGGGGAGTAAGATATAAATGAAATAGGGGGTATAAGGGAACTACAACCAAAAAAAGTGATGGTTACTGGTAAAGGAAGGGTAAGCAGGCAAGCCTGGGATATTAGGGGATTAGTTATAAATGTGGGGCAAGAGAAGGGGATTGATAGTTGAGAACAGAAAAGAGTATTAATTATAGTGAGGGATGGAGGGAGACTAGTAATGAGTGGAGTTAGTGATAAGTGTGGGGAGAGAAGTGGATAGAGGGATTTCTGGAAGTGAGATATAGAAGACAGAAGTTCACCCAGTGGTTTCAGGACCAAGAATTCAGAGGCAGGCAAGCAGGCTCTGGAAGGCTGGAAATTTTATGAGGCTTCCTTCCCATAGCAGAAAAGCTTGGCAGCCTCTCCAGATATACTGGAGAATGACCCTAGTGAGGCCAGGTGGAACCCCACAGGGGAAGCATTCGTATCCCCAGGGCTTCTCTACCCAGAAAAGAAGTGCCAGGGAGTTGTTTAGTACCAGCCTGGCAGCAACTCAGCTGGGTTTTTGTGGCTCTTAAGCTGTTCCTCTCTCTATTCTGATTTTTTCCCTCTTCACTTGACTCAGACCCCTGCAGAGCAAAACTGACTCCAAGTCAAAGGGCCAGCTATCCTCCCTACAGGTAGGGAGAACAGTCTAGTCAAACCACTGAGAAGAACTTAAGGCCTGTCTAAAGTCTGACCTTAGGCCCCTCCATGGTAAACACGTCCTCACTCCACATGCCTGCAGTCCCGAGTCCCCCAAGTCCTGGGGAGATCAATAGGGAGGGGAGAGACCAAGAAGTTCTCTAACAATTCCTTCTTTTTCTCCCCGGAAAGGCCACAGTGCCATCCATTGCTTTATCTAAACGGCTTCCCCCGACAGCCTGTAGGAAGTCTCCCTCCTTGTGCCCCCAGCCCCAGCCTCTGCCTCAGCTGCAGCGCCAGTCACAATCTCCTGCCCCAGATCCAACAGTTTTGTCTAAGGTCAGATAGGCTAAGAACAAGCTTGAGGCAATCCTGTAGGAGAGGGGCCAGTACAGGGCCTCTGGGGGCATCCTTCGGGGCAGTTTCAGGCTTTACTAGTATGAGGGCGTCCTGGCCAGCCTAGACTCTGGGGGTGGCGGGCGGGGGAGCGGACTGAGCTGGCAGAGTGCAGGCAGGGCCCAGGGAGCCGGCGATTGCAGCGTTGCAGAGCTGTGGCTGTTAATATTGCTTCCAGTCCCACAGGGCAAAACACAATAATACACACACACACACACACACACACACACACACACACACACACACGCACACGCCCAGTATTTCCTGGGAACATCTAGCCCCTGCGCTGGCTGTCACCCGACCCCGCCTCTGGGAGGCTTCCCCATGGCCCGGAGACCGGGAGCCCCAGGTAGCTCGGCGCAGCCACCACCCCCAATCTCCCACTCGCCACCACACACACCCCGAAGAGGCAATGGGTTCCCAGCCAAGGAGTCCTTTGAATAGCCATTCCCTCCTGCCCTGCCTGGGGATGCACCCCCTCCCATCGGGTTCCGGGATGCTTCGCTCTCCCGCCCCCAGCTGTGCAGCGCCCCAAGGCAGCTGGGCTGCGTCCGTCCGGTCTCTGCAATTAGGAAGCACGCGTCTCCGTCCGCTTCTCCTTCGGAGATGGGCTGGGAAAGCGTGTTCCCGACCCGGAGGATGAGGAGGAGGAAGAGGACCAGGCAGAGACTGATAAGCCCCAGGTCGGCTTTGCGCTCTCCGGGAAACGGGGAGCAAAGGAGCAGGGGAAAGTTTGAACCGAGAAAACTCCCTCCCCACTAATTCAGGAGGGCAAAGCAAGAAGGGGGTGGGGGGACAAATGGCGGGAGGTTCCCCTTGTCTTCGGATCTCAGGGGGAGGGAGGTTAGATGCGGGGAGATAGACCCGGGAAAACGGTGTTCCGAGCCCCTCCCCCTGCCAGGAGGTGGCTGCACAGACCACCAGCTCCCTCTGCGCCCCAAACCCTGCCTTTGCCATCTTTTGCCTTCCAGTGTCTGGTGCCCGCCCCGTCCCACCCCGTCCCGTCCCATCCCCCCTTTTCCCTGGGGGAGCCCCGAAGTGCTGTAGCTCCTACCTCGGGTGAGAGACCTCGGGACTCCCCCAGTTCTGCAACGCACGAGTTCTACTCTCCCTTCGGATTATCCAGGGCCGCGGAGGCGCTTGGGGATCCCCCCTCCAGCACCGGCCTGGCTCTCTGCAACTAGGGGCCAGGGAGCTCTGTGCCCTGGGAAACAGAACCCGGCAGGAGGGCTGGGAGCAGAGGCACAGCCTGGCACATGGGATCTCCAGATGGGAGGAGGAGGAGGAGGCTCCAGCCAGACTCCGGAGCCGAGTGCCGGCCGCACCGAGAATACGGAGGGAGACAGAGAGGGACGGATAGTGTGTGTGTGTGTGTGTTGTGTGTGTGTGAGTGCGCGTGTGTGTGTGTGTGTGTGTGTGTGTGTGTGTGTGTGTGTGTAGAAGAGAAAGAGAGAGAGAGAGAGAGAGAGAGAGAGAGAGAGAGAGAGAGAGAGAGAGAGGAGTCTGACTAGGGGGGATGTGTGTAAGGGACAGATACCTTCCTCCCACCAGCCTCTGCTGGAGACTGTGAGAATACACAGGCAGGTTGGAGTGGTAAACTGGAAGGAGAATGGTACTGACCCCAGAGCCTCAGTTTCTTAATGGAATTTAGAACTGGAAAGGACTTTATAGATGATCCAGTGAGCTAGATTCTAGTCCAACCCATTCATTAGATGGAACTAAGAAGCCAGAGAGTAGAAGACACTTGGCCAAGCTCATAAAAGGAGTTAGTTCAAAGCCAGAATTAGAACACAGGTCGTTTTAGGCAAAATTCAGGCTTTCTCCATACATGCTTCATCTGGCTCTTGTACCCCAAACCTTGTAACATTGGGAACTCTGTGTATCTCTTGGAGATCCAGGGTCAAAGAAGAAAACCTAGGTACCCCCTTGATTCCTCCAGCTTGCCTTGCTAAAGTGATCCATTTTCCTGACTCTGAACTGTTAAGGGAAATATGTAGGGGGACAAGGTGGGAGTAAAGGAGAGGATCCTTCAAGTCAGGCCTCTAGGACAGGGCAATCTAATGGGTTTGGGGAGTGCCATGGGAACAGAACAGAAAACCTAGGATAGGATCCTCTGGATCCCAAAGCATCAGATATCTTCAATGAGTAGTTGATAGAAAGGTCTGCATCTTCTCATTCTATGAGAAAAGGTCTCTTCCCTGAATTAGGATGTTAGTGTTGCAGAAAATGAATAAACTGCTAAAAGGTAACCCTTCTCCCTGTGGCTTTAGAACACAGATGAAGAAACCTTGGAAAAGAACCCCATATCCCTGTTGATCTAGTTTTCCCCACCAAGAATGAGGGTTGGGAGTTGAAAGGAGTATGAAAGTCCTTATCACTATATAGGAGGAATCTATATGGTCCCTAGTGGCAATTCCTGCCCCATTCAAGAGAAAAGGTAGAGGAATAAAGAAGCCTATGAGTTGTTTAAGCATTAAGCAAGCATCAGGGAGGTTAAGGGATTTACCTATAATAATCCAGCTGGCAAAGCTGAGAACTTAAACCTAGGTCTTCCTACTCAGAATAAGTACTCTTTACATCATGTAGTCTTCCCATACATCAACATTCATTTATTCATTTAATCTTTCCAAAAGTATTTATTGAATGCTTACTGTGTACAATCTCAGCACTAGGCAGCAAGGACTCCATCTGTCTAAATGTTTTATTTGCAATCCGAGGATAATATTCTCTCTCCTGCCAATGCCATTGAGGTATTGTAAAGAACCCATAGGATAATAATGTGTTTGGAAGCACTTTATAACTACAAAGTGCCATAGAAATAAGTGTGAAGGATTATCATCTGTTTGGAAACACACAAGTAGAGCTGGCCCCTTAGCCACTCACAACCCCTGCTGTAATGCAGTAATGCTTGAAGTATATAGATGACAACCAGAAATCCACCAATTATTCAGTAGTCATCTCTCTTTACAACCTTCCACATTAGTAGATACCAAGGTCTGGGGAACATCTAAACTGCAAGGCTTATTGCCCTGAAGATTATTTCTTTTCCACTAGGCTCAGTTTCTTTTTCCTGTCCTGTCCTAGACTAGTGGAAGTGAATCCTCAGCCTAAACTCCTTTTGGAGAGTCCCTAAAAGAAAAAGGGATTTTTGTCTGCCCATAACAGTCATATACAGCAGGTACTGGGGAAATAAGAATTTTCATTATTGTTCAATCATTTCTGACTTTTCATGATTCCGTTTGAGGTTTTCTTGGAGTTGTTTGACATTTCCTTTTTCAGCTCATTTTACAGATGAGGAAACTGAAGCCAACATGGTTAAGTGACTTGCCCAGAGCTATACAGCTAGTGAGTGTGTGAAACTGGATTTGAACTCAGGTCTTCCTTACTCCAGGCCCGGTGCTCTGTTCACTGCGCCACCTAGCTGCCTAAATAAGAATTACTAAAATTTAGATAATATTTTATCATCTCGTTTAATTCTAATAATTGTCTTGAGAGATAGTGTATTAACCTATTTTGCAGATAGGGAAACTGAGGCATACAAAAAGGAAATAACTCGCTCAAGGTCACATAACAAGTTGAGTGCTGTACCAAAACTTGAATCTAGATTTCCTGACCCAGTCTTTCCCATCCTCTCCTGCCTTGTCTCCTAAACTTTTAGCCAATTTATCACCCCTTGTTGTGCCACTTCCCCTAGGGAAGAAAATTTCCCTCCCCCTGCCTTGGCCTTTAAAAAGCTCCCAAACACACTCCCCACGTTTTTTTGCAAGTGGATTCTCGGTCACTGAGGCTCTATCTCGTCCCCATCCCCTCTCCCAGAGCCCTTATGGGCTCATTCCTTTTCATTGATCTCTCCCGCCCTTCTCTTTGTATTTCCCTCCTTCTGTCAGTCTTTCTCCTCCCTGCTTTTCTCTATTCTTAGCCCGACTCTTTATGCTTGCAGGGACCCGCAGTTCCAAGCTCCGCTGGCCCTCCCCCTCCCTCGCTTTCTTCTTCTTCCCAACCCCCACAAACTTCCCTGTGCAATTTTCTGTAACTACCGTCTCCTCGGTACCTCTGGGTCTTTCTCCCCAACCCCAACCCCATCTCCTACGATCGTTTGTTTAGGTGCTCTCTGTTCTCTCTGTGTGTGTCTTCCTCTTTCTCCTCTCTGCTTCTCTCTCTCTCTCTCTCTTTTCTGTCACTGTCTCTTTCTCCTCTGTCTGTTTCCCTCTCTCCTCTTTTTATCTGTCTCTGTGCACTCTGTCACTCTCTTCTCTGTCACTGTCTCTATCCTCTTTGTCTCTGTTTTTGTCAGTCTCTGTCTCTCTTTTTTCTGAATCTATCTCTGTTCTCTGTCTATCTCTGTCTCTCTCTCCTTCTGTTTGCTTGGACTATAGTTCTCTTTTTCAATCCTTCCTCTGCCCTCCCCTATTGCTCTCCTTTCTTCCCTTCCTCCTGGACTCCTGGATACCCCTTCTTCAGCTGCTGCCTCGGGTCCTTCTTACTGTGTTTCCGTTTCCCTGTCCTTTTCGGATCTAGGTCTTTCCTTCTATCTCATCCCTACTCCTCCCCCCTCTCTTTTTCTCATTCTTTCTCTCTCCCCTTCTTCCTCTTTCTCCTTCTCTCCCTCCTTCCTCTCTTTTTCTTACCCCTTCTCTCTCTTCTTTCTTTTTCTCATTCCTTCTCACCTCCCTTCCTCCTTTTTCTCATCCCCTCTCTTTCCCCTTCTTCCGCTCCCTTTTCCCCTCTCTCTCCTCTCTCCATTTGCCCCTCCCCCTCACTGTCGCCCCATCCCTCTCTCAGATCTCCGTCCTCTCCCTCCCCGTTAGCAGCCTTTCCTCGCCCTCCGAAGCCCTGCTCCCTCCGCCGCCCGTCGCCCCCCC
>JAJPUD010000553.1:85550-102838 GCA_023553655.1 Myrmecobius fasciatus
TCATCTCCACAAGCACATTTGTAAAACGGCGCAGACGGAGGGGCCGTGACATGAACAGCTAAGACACCTCCGAGCTTAGCTGGACCGGGGAGGCGAGACGCGAGCTACCTCAGCGCCCCGGCCCCTTTGCAAATGAACCCCCTGCTCTCCTCCTAATATAACACACCAACCCCCCACCCTCTAGCCGCAGCACCCTCAAAGCACTGGAAACTGGGGCGTCCACCGCTCCCCATCCGAGCCGCCCTCGTGGCCCCAAGGCGCCCCCTGCAGGTCAGAGGGGTACCCGCTTGCTCGGAGACGCTCCTAGGCTCCCTCCGCCTCCTCCCCACAGGGTAAGCGGCTCCTCCCGGGAGAAGCAATTAGCAGCCTCCTCACTGGGAGAGCGGACCCGTCACGGAGCTGGTGGGAGGGAGCCAGGCGGGAGCGAAGAAGGCAGAGGAGGAGCTGGAGACTGGGGCTCAGAACAGCAACTAGGGGCGGGGATAGAACTAAGATCATCAAACGCCTGAGCTGCGAGAGCCCCTGGATCACTGAATGTTAGAAAATAGAACGTTAGAGCTGGGAGAGCCCTTGGAACGTAGAATGTTAGAATACAGAAACATAGAGCATTAGAGCCGGGAGAGCCCTTGGAACCGGAATGTCAGAGCTAGGAGAGCCCTTGGAACTTTGTTGGGACACAGAGCACAGTTCATCTGGAATGTTAGAACGTAGAACACTAGAGCTGGGAGAACCCTTGGAACAATAGAACGTTAAAATACAGAACGTTAGAGCTTTGAGAGCCCTTGGAACATATTTGGAACACAGAATACAGCACATTAGAGCTGGAAAAGTCTTTGGAACACAGTGTTAGAACGTAGAACATTAAAGCTGGGAGAACCCTTGGAACAGTGGAATGTTAGAGCTGGGAGAATCCTGGAAACTGGAAGTTTGAATACAGAGCATTGAAGCTGGGTATGTGGAATGTGGAAAGTTAGAACACAGAATACTGGAGCTGGAAGAACCCTTAAGACATAGAATGTTAGAACATAGGGTGAGAGAGGATCTAGTACAGACAGCTGGTTCTAGAGTCTTCAGCCTAGTGCCAGGAGACCTTAATCATGAGATTCTATGATTCTGTCTCCCATTGGGCTTAATTAACATGCACCTTTGCACTGCCTACTTCAACAGATTATTGTAGAGAGAGGGATTTGTAAATGGCAATAAGTAAATAAACAAATGAAGCTTCTGTTTCCTTGAATTTAGAACTAGAAGGTACTTTAGTGTAAACCTCACATTTAAAAAAAAAAAAGTTTGATCACATAAAGGTCTTAAATGCACCCAAATATTTATGAAATATTCTTTGCTGTAGTAGGTAACTGAATACAAAGTAAATGTCTATCAAGTGGAAAATGGTTAACACAGTGTGTGCTCCATGAATGTAACAGAATATTACTACATTGCAAGAAATTATAATTATAAAAAGTAAAGTGACTCATGGAAAGGCATATGAATCAATGCAAAGTGAAGTAAACAAGACAGGAAAACAATACATATAGTCACTATAATACAATGTAAATAAAAATAAATAATAATAAAATGGAACCCAACAATCATGATTGACTAGCCATGAAGAAAAAATTATACAAAATATCTCACTTCATTATCTGAGGTGAGGTTCTATAGATATAGATACCTATATCCACCTATAAAACCACCTATGATCTGTCAGATTTCTGCAGTCTTAGTTTTGTTGAACTGATTTTTTTCCCTTTTGTTCTTTTTTGTTTCAAATGATGATTCAGTAAGGAAGAAAATGAGAAATGTTTGAAAATGCAGGTAATAAAATGCAATGTGCAATAAAATTTTTAAAAAGTTTGATCACTGCCTTTTTGCTTTTAAATCCCACTTATTTTTGAACATGCCCCTCCTTTCTCCCCTAACCCAGCTAGGCATAGGATAGAATGCTGGAGCTGGGTTCAACAAGATCTGAATTTGAATCCTTCCTCAAACACTTACCAAATGTGTGACCCATTGTAAATACCTATCTGCCTCAGGATTCCCATCTGTAAAAAATAAGGATATTAAGATACCTACTTCCCAAAGTTGTGGTGAGGATGAGATATATGTATTATTATTAACCCAACAAGTCCTTTCTTGTTTAAAAAATATTTTTTTTAATATTTATCTATAGGGCAGCTAGATAGTACAGTGGGTAGGTTGCTGACCCTGAAGCCAGAAGGACCTGAGTTCAAATCCAGCTCAGACACTTAATACTTCCTAGCTGTGTGACCCTGGGCAAGTCACTTAACCCCAATTACCTCAGGGGAAAAATTATCTATCTACAAAGCTTAATATAGAATTCATTTATCTATCAAAGTAACCAATATTTGGTTGCTGTCTGATAGAATATGCAATATCCATGACTATGATTCCTGCCCAACACTTGAACAAAAGGAGGGAAGTACATTTTCTCATTTTTCTTCTAGACCAACTATTATCATTATAACATTAATTTTCATTTCAGTCCATCAATAAATATTTACTAAGTATCTACTATATGCCAGTTGCTGTGCTTTTAAGCACTGGAGTAGCAAAGATGGATAAAAGATGGTTTCTTCTGTCAACCTCATTGGGGGAGACCATATGCAAACTGATAATACACAAAATAACCCGGAAGCAATTGACAAAGGCACCAGAATTAAGGGGGATCAGGAAAGGTTTCCTAGAAGGTGGCCCTATTGAAGTCACTGTGCACTCTGTTTTTATAGTTCTGCTTGCTTCACTCTGTGGCAGTTCATATCAGTCTTCGTTTTTCTGAATTCTGAATACACTTTTTTGTAGTGCGTGCTGATTTTCTAAAAACTGTATTTCAATTTACCACAATTTTCAGAACTGGAATTTTATAGGTAATGAAACTAACAATAATAGTTAATTTTATATGGCACTTAACAAGTACTAGCTTATGAACTGTGCACAATAGTGCCACCTAGAGACGCACAGCGACTTCCACTGAGAGGGATCGCAGAATCAGAATTCTAACCCAGATTCTCCATCTCCTAGCCTAAAATTCTTTCCATCATATTGGGCAGTGGCTCAAGTTGAACGTGGGCTGAAGGGCAGCAGGGTAAAGAGCAAAGAATTAGAGCAAAGAGTTAAAGCACTAGGCCTGAAGCCAGGAAGGTCTAAGTTCAAATGCAGTCTCCCATGCTTCCTAACTATGATCCTGGATGAGTCTCTTAACCTCTGCCTTGGTTTCCTCATCTATAAAATGGGGATAATAAAAGCCCCTGCCTCCCAGGATTGTTGTGAGATAATACTTGTAAAGTGCTTAGCACAGTGCCTAACACATAGTAGACATTTCATAAATGTTCTCTTTCTTCTTACCTTTTTTGAGTTTGTTTCCTCATCTATAATGAGGGGGTTGGACTAGGTGATCTCTAAAGTCCCTTCCAAATCTATGATTCTGTTATTATTAGAAAGTAGAAGGTCAGAGAGCTTAGAGAAGTCTTTACAGGTCAGCTGGTCCTCCTCAATCTTCATTTTACAGTTAGGGAAATCGAAGGAGGCCCAGAGAAGGGGAATGACTTGCCACAGCTCCCAAATTAAGTCAACATCAGAGATAGACCTAGAACTCAAGAAGGTGAAATCCTTCAGAGTGAGAGCAGGGGAGAAGGTGTGGGGAGGGGGAGGATTGGGACACAGTAATGAGAGTATATGGACAGATGGATTAATCTATGTAGATTCTAGCTCTAAGAGCAATGGAGCTAGGAAGGCAAATAAGTGCAGTTTGCACAAGAGAGATGGGTGGGTGGAAGAGGTCATGGACAGCAAAGTCTTCCTTTCAACTAGGAGGGAAAAGCAACCTTGACCTCCCACCCCCAGCACAGTTGGGCAGGGAGTTCTACAAACCATTGGGGTTATCACAGGATCCCTCAGCCAAGCCAAAATAGTCCTCTCCCAACCCCACTCTTCCCCAAACCCCAATCTATTCAAGACTAGGCTAGTTAGATAGACAGACCCAGGCTATATTGGATCCCTCCCCATTTCATTGTCTAGTCTCTGTCTGATCAGCAATCAGGCTGACAGCCAGCCCTTCTAGCTGTGAACTTCCTTGACCTCCAGAAATAATATAATGATTCACATTCCTATAGCACTTCATTCTTTAGAGAGCTCACAACAACTTTATGAGGTGACTAATGTAAGTAGTCTTAACCTTATTTCACAGAGAAGAAAACTGAGGTTCAGAGAAGCAGAATTATGAAATGTCAAAAATGGAAGAAACTTAAAACATAAGATGTCACAGTCAGAATAACCTTTAGAATACAGGATATTACATCTGAAAGACTGTTGGAATACAGGATGTTACATCTGGAAGGTTCTTAGAAGATAGGATGTCAAAGCTAGAATCTTCTTTAGAACATAAGATGTCACAACTGGAAGGGACTTTAGAATACAAGATGTCAGAATAGAGAGGATCCTGAGAACAGAGGATGTCACAGCTGGAAAGGTTCTTAGAGCATAGGATGTCAGAGTCAGAACAGCCTTTAGAACATAGGATGTTCTAGCTGGAAGGGACTTTAGAATACAGAATGTCAGAAGACGGGATGTCACAGCTGGGAGACACCTTTGAAACACTCTAGTTCCCTCCTCCCCCCTATCATTTTACAGATTAGGAAAATGAAGCAGGTTTGGGCTAAGTAACTAAATAAGAGGCTGAGATCACAACAACTAATGAATGACAGTTGAGGGGGTAGATAGGTAGTACAGTGGATAGAGCCTCAGCCCTGAAGTCAGGAGGACCTGAGTTCAAATCTGGTCTCAGACACTTAACACTTCCTAGCTGTGTGACCCTGGGTAAGTCACTTAACCCCTATTGCCTCAAAAAAAAATTGGAATGACAGTTGAGTCATGACCCTAAGTCTGTGGGTTCTGCATCCATCATTGTTTGTACTCCACTCTATTGTCTTCCTCCAAGCATTCATTAAGCATGGGTGCAGCCTCATCCCTTTTCTTTACTTTCTCTGCCCAATTTGGTCCTTAGTTGCAGAAGTCATAGGAATCTTCATGTGCCCAGAGCCATAACTAGGAATTTTGTGCTGGATTGAGGGAGGGAAACTAAGGTTTAAGAGGAAATCACTCAGAGTGAGGAGGGAAGGAAGAAGCACAAACATGACTGAACTGGTCTGCCTTCTAAATTTAGATGCAGCTTCACCTCATCTTGCCCACAAGCAAGCTTTCATGCTACTTCTAGACATCTCTACCCTATTCCTCAGTCTTCATATCCCACCTTTTTGAGTTCCTTTTTTTTATGTCATCTTCCTCCATTAGAATATAAGCCTCTTGGGGCAGCTAGGTGGTACAGTGGATAGAGCACCAGTCCTGAAGTCAGGAGAACCTGAGTTCAAATCTGGCCTCAGACACTTAACACTTCCTAGCTGTGTGACTCTGGGCAAGTCACTTAACCCCAACTGCCTCAGCAAAAAAAAAAAAAAAGAATATAAGCCTCTTGAGGGTATGACATGTTTTGGGTTTTTTGTACTCTATGTTTATCACAGTGCCTTATATACAGAAAGTACTTAATAAATGTTTCATTTGTCTACCTATATATTTCATCATCCTAAGCCAAAGTCCTGCTTACCCTAACCTAGTTTCAGTTCAGTATAGGGCAATTCATTCCATTTTTCTGGGTCTCAGTTTCCTAATCTGTGAAAGGAGAAAGTAGAACTAGATTGTCTTTTAGCTCCCTTTCAGATCTAAATCACACTGTCCTATGATAAATCAGGAGTTTAGCCTCGCTGAGATTAGAAACTGCCACTTTAGGGGTGGGGGAAGAGTGCTCTGGAGGATCCCTGAGGTTGCCTTCCCCATTGCCCATCTGGGCTTCCTTTTGCTGAGATCACCACCTTCCTCTCCTACCATCAGTAGGTGTCCCTGTGGCCAGAGGTCTGCAGACACTGGAACAGGGGCTGTGGGAAAGTCATGCAGCATTCTGAGGAAAGTGCCATCCCCCAGAGAAATGCACTCGAGACAAGCCCAAACTAATGATTAGGTCCCCTTGCCCCAGCCTGGGTGAGAAGAGTAGGGAGAATCAGGAAAGGGGGAAAACAGTGGTGTTGTCCCCCACCCCACCCCAGGACTTCAAACACTTCACTAGAGCTGAATTATTCACCTGTGCTCCTCAGAGCAGCAGAGAGAAAGCCCTGCTCAGGTGCTGAGAAGAGGAAAAGCAGGCCCATTAAATTTAAACACCTCAGAGAATTGTCAGATGTGAGCTTCTATTCCTAGCCAGAAAGAGCCTGCCTGAGGAGATGTCAGGGATTGGGGGAAGAAGGGGAGAGATCATAGGATTAGAGTTAAATGGGGTCTTATAGAACCACTGTTAGAATACATCATTTTATTGAAGGGGAAACTGAGGTACAAAGAAATTAAATGACTTGCCTAAGGTCATATAATGATTTAGTTGGCAGAGCAGGAAGCAGAATCCAGATCCTCTGGCTCCAATTCCAAAACTCTCTTCTCTGTAAATGTTGAATTTTTGTTGTTTCATGGATTAATTGCACCTGATTTTTTTATAACCTCATTTGGGATTTTCTTGGCAAAGATTCTGAGTGGTTTGCCATTTTCCTTCTCCAACTCATTTATAGATGAGTAAACTAAGGTGAACAGGTAACTTACCCAGAGTCACACAGCTAGTAACTATCTGAAGCAAGATTTGAACTCAGATCTTCCTGACCCTGGGCTCGGCACAGTAGCCACTGTGCTACCCAATTGAATGTTGTTGTTATTTGTCCTTTGTTCTCAAGAAGGACCCTGACATCAGGGATGATGCCATGTCATGCAAGTGAGTTGGATTTAAATGAGGGAGAGCTGAGCAGGTCACCTGCCTTACTTTCCTCTCCAGGGCATCTGGGTCCTGTGGTCAATGTGGATCAAGATGACTGGAGATGATAAGGGCACAGGGAAGAATGGAGGCAATGATAGTGATCCTAAGATCTCCCAGAGAGCCATGTGTCTTTCCCCTAAGAGGCAGCCCAAGTCAAAAGCTCTTCAGAGACCGTGACTTATTCAGTTAGCAGGAGAATCCCTTGCTCCATTGGGTTGCTCAAATCAGACCCATAGAATATCAGAGCTACAGACTCCAGGGGTCCCAGAGCTTGGCCCATATTCCTGCAATATTCCTGCCAGCTTCCAGGCTCTACTGGGAAACTCCCAATGATGGAGAATTCCCAACTTTTCAAGACACCCCACTTCAGGACAGCTCTGATCATTCGGAAATATGGCATCATATGGCAACCTGGCTGGGTGGCTTGCTCCAAGTCAGACAAACTGGTTAATTGCAATGTCCATGTCTAAGAACTGCCAGTCCAGCATTCTTCCCACACTCAGAAACTGGCCTTATATAGACAAACAGTGGCGTTTCCAGACTTGTTTCCCTGCTCCCTTCTGTTCATTGAAGCCTGAAATTTCTCTAACAGGGGTGCGAAGTACTTTCTACACTGTCAACCACATGTCTTCAGGAAGTGTCCAACCCTGGGAATAGCATCAGCTTTTCCATAAAGAAGCAATTCCAAGGATCTGCCCTCAACCTCAAGGCTTTCACCATTTTCTAAACTACAAGAAGGCTCTTTAAAAAAAATAAGTTTGTCAAATTGCTTAAGATCAAGAGGTATCTTGTAGAGAAGATGAGAAAATTGGAGGCCAGGAAGAGCCTTGTTCAAGCAGATTTGTTCAAGGTTACATACACGGTGTATAAAACTACAAGGACTACAAGTGAGTAAAAAATGCAAGGATTAAAGTCTAGTCTTCGGATGTAAATTCTGTGCTTTTTTTTTTTACCATATCATCCTGATTCCTTGGCTTCTGAACCTGAGCCCCCTCAGCTATCTGAATTCAGAATCTCACCCCCCTCTACTTGTACCCTGCTCCTGGTTCTGTAACCTCCCTCCTTTCCTATCCCCCTGTCCCATCCTATTTCCAAATACTTCAGGTCCCAAAAACAGTGTTTGCTAAGATTTGTTTGTAAGACAAAGAGAAGATACAAATTCAGATGTTATCCACCAGGGTATAAACTACATATTAAAGAAATCTATCTTGGACTATGGCTCTTAAGTTGCCCAAACTAAGCTTTAATTAAAGTTCCCAAACCTAGTCCAGGTCTCTACAATGGCCACTTGCCATGTCATCTGACTCCCTTATGGTTCAGGATCAGAAGGATGCCCTTTCTCCCAGAACCTGTCCCATACAGGTAATATCAAACTGGGTACACATAATGGAAGGCTCATTCATTTGTGCTATCATTCCAAATTCTATCTCAGCCAATCAGAAGGCACCCCAATTGATTGCACTGGCTCATTTGCCTGTTGTACAATCACTAATTAGCTAGGAAGCTTTACTCATAATCGTGTTAACTCTTCCACAATGCCTTTTCTGTTTTGCCTGGTGGCAAGGTTATTCCTCCTTGCACCTCACAGAGGATTTTATTTGCACTTCTTTGATTTATTGTTTTTATGTGTGTGTGTGTATGTATCACACATACTTTATTATACTTATGTTTTTGTATCATTTCCCTAAAATATATATAATTTATACATTCATACACACATTTGTGTATATATAATACATGTATATATATACATATGATATATAAAAAAATTTGTATGTATATATAATATATTATATTGGAATAACATATGATGTATGATATATCACATATCATTTGTTGTATTTATGTATTTGTATCATTCCCCATCCATGAAGACAGGAACTGTCTTACCAAAACTTTGTGTCTCTCCCTGTGCCTAATTCAGTGCTTTGTACACAGTAGGTTTTTTTTTCCCTCTCCCTCCCTACTCTCCACCCTTCCCTAGATGGCAAGTAATCTGCTATAGCTATACATGGACAATCATATTAAACATATTTCCACATTAGTCATGTTGTAAAAAAAAAAAGAATCAGAACAAAAGGGGAAAAACCATGAGAAAGAGAAAAAAAAGTAAAAAACAGTATTCTTTGATCTGCATTCAGACTCTGGATTCTTTCTCTGAATATGGATAGCATTTTCCATCACAAGTCTTTTGGAATTGTCTTGGATCGTTGTATTACTGAGAAGAACTAAGTCTATCATAGTTGATCATTCTACAATGTTGCTGTTACCGTGTAGAATATTCTCCTGATTCTGCTCACTTCACTCAGCATCAATTCATATGTCTTTCACACAGTAGGTTTTTGAACAATCGTTTGTTGAATGTACAAATAAATTAAGGGATGAAACTGTCTTTCCCATTGTTTCCCCAGAAAAAGTCAAGAATAATTCAAAGAGAAACATATACCACTCCAAAAAGTTCAATCATATATCCCTTTTTCGTTAAGGGGACAAATTCCTTATAACAGCAAAGTTCAGTCTAGAAGGGAGAATTAGTGATCACAATTCACCCTGAGAAATAATCAGATATCTTAGAGCTTTTCTCAGAACAGACATAGACTGGGGAGGAGAGAAGGCACTGGAGCCTAGGGGAAGGTACTAGATTTAACTAGGAGAACAAACTGTTAAGAGGGTGAGAAGTGTAGGGAAAGTGTGCTGCATTTAGAGGCAAGTGACCTGGCTTCAAAATTTCCCTCTGCTACTTCATAGCTATGTGAACTTGGGTAAATTACTTTATAGGTCTAGTTTTCTCATCTGTAAAATGAAAGAGTTGGGTTGGGTAATTTCTAAAATCCTATGATTCCCAGAGTATCTTGTGGAGAAGTGCAGATGTGTAGGGCTCTGGGAAAATCTTACTTTTGACAATCCCCTATCAGTAAAAACAAAGAACTTTAAAAGCCTTAAGAGATCTGATCAAGGAGATGGCTAATTATGATTCCAGAGATGATAAAATAAGTCACTCACCTCCTGGCAGAAAGGTGATGATTCTGGGTTAAGAATATTTTTGGACATAGCCAATGAAGAAATTTGTTTTACTTGAATATGCATATTTGTTGCAACGATTTTGTTTTCCTTTTCCCCCCCAAGGGAAGGAGGGTGGGAGGAAGAAAAAATCTATTTTTATTCATTGAAAAAATAAAATTTAATATTCCATATCACTTTTATAACAAAGCACTTTTCTCACAGATGGCTCTGTGAAGAATTTAATATTTTATCCCTATTTTTAAGAGGCTCAGAGAGAAATTTCTTTGCCCATGATCATCACATAACTGGTCAGAGCAGAAATTTGAACCTGTATCACCTCATAGGGTCATAAATTTAGAGTTAGAAGCCACCTTAAAGGTCATCTAGTCCAACCTTTTCATCTTACGGTTGATAATGATAATAATAATAGTAAGGATAACTAGTATTTACATAGCATTTTCAGGTTTGCTTAATATGTTATCTCATTTGAGTCTTACAACAACCCTGAAATTATTATTCCCATTTTACAAATGAGGAAACTGAAATTTAGTGACTTGCCCAGGATCACAGAGCTAGTAAAGTATCTAGCCAAGGATTCAAATTCAGCTCTTCCGGATTCCAAGTCAGATGAGAAAGGGAGTTCCGGAGAAATTGCCACTTACACAAGGACCTAGTGGCAGATCTGGGATCTGAATTTAGATCTCATCTTTAAATCTAGCATTTTTTTTGTTAGTTCCCCTGCTTGCCTCTCTTTGTACTACATATAATGTATGCTCTTTGAGAGTTGTTGCTGTTGAATTGTTTCATGTTCAACTCTCTGTGACATCATTTGGGGTTTTCCTGGCAGAGATACTAGAGTGGTTCATCCTTTATCTCTCTAGCTCATTTTTTACAAATGAGGAAACCGAGGCAAACAAGGTTAAGTGACTTGCTCAGGGTGACACAGCTAGTAAGTGTCTGAGGCCAGCTTTGAACTCAGGAAGAGGAGTCCTCCTGACTCCTGACTGCCAGCACTTTGTCCATACTGAGGCACCCAGAACTGCAACACTGAGGTGCTTCTCATTTTAGTCTCTTTGTTTCCAGTCCTTAGGATAATGTTTTTTACATGGTAGGTCCTTGGTAAGTGCTTCTTGGATTATTGGCCTAAATATTACTCCATGTCCATTGTTCTGTAGCCCTGAGGCTCCACAGGGAGAAAGCAGAACCAGCCCCTTGCCGGTCTTGGACTCATAATCCCTATGAAGAGTTTTCAGAGGAAGAAACCATCACTGTGGGCTAAAATGGTCAGAGAAGGATTTCTGGAGGAGGTGCCCGATGTGAGCCCATTGGCTACTTTTGCCAAGAGTAGAGGAATTAATTATTGAGTCCTTGAGTGCTACAGTCAAGGATAGTATGATAGGCCCAGCATCCAGAACACCTGTGGTGGTAGAGCAGAAAAAGCCCAGGATTTAGCATCCTAAGGCCTAGCACGAAATCTTTCCTCTCAGACTTCCTCTTAACAGTGCCCTTGAGCAAAGCCCTTCGGGGAAAATAGGCATTTAGGATTAAAAGCTTGGAGGCAGGAAGACACCAGTTCAAATTCTGCTTCAAACACTTATTAGCTGGGTGACTATAGTCAGTGCCTCAGTCTCTCACATGTAAAATGGGAAGAATAACAGCACCTTCGTCCTAGAGTTGTTGTGAGGATCATCAAAATAAGGTAACCAATGTAAAGTGCTTCTCAAAAAGGCTATATAAATGCCAGCTATTAGCTAGGACCTCCATTTTTTTCATCCAGAAAATGGGGATAATAATACCAGCCTTTGCCTAACATTGTAAAGATCAAATGAGATCCAGGAAAATCTAAAGCAGAGAGTGAAATGAGCAGAACCAGGAGATCATTATACATGGCAACAACAGTACTATATGACGATCAATTCTGATGGACATGGCTCTCTTCAACAATGAAATGTTTCAAACCACCTCCAATTGTTCACTGAAGAAAGCCATATACACCCAAAGAGAGGGATGTGAAATGTGGACCACAACATAACATTCTCATACTCCTTGATTGATGTTTGCTTACATTGTGTTTCCTTTATCTGATATGTCTTTTGTGTAGATAAGATTTCTCTTGCACAACAATGATAAGTTTGGAAATATGTATACATATATTCGATTTGCCAATATTTTAACATAATTAACATGTAGTGGATATCCTGCCATCTAGGGGAGGGGTGGGGAGTTGGGGGGAAAAATTTGTAACAGAAAGCTATGTAAGGGTTAATGTTGAAGAATTACCCACACATATGTTATGCAAATAAAATAAAAAAGAAAAAAAGAAAAAAGAAAAAAAAAAAGAAAATCTAAAGCAGATCACCATTCTGAGATCTTATTACTCTGCCCAGGTCCTGCGCCGTCCTCCTTGTAGGGCAAGGACTGTTAGAGTCCTTTCCTTCCCTTCTGAATTGTGCTTTTGTTAGGATGAGAGAATCGTGGGATTTCAAAATGCAGCAGACTTCAGAAATCACCTGGTCATGGAATCATAGATTTAGAGCCGGAAGAAATCTCAGAGGTCACATCTTCCACCACCCCCCCCTTGCCCTACAGATGAGAAAACTCAGACCCAGAGAGAGGGCACAACTTCTGCAGTGTCACTCAGGTCCGAGGGCCCGAGCCTGAGTCCAGAGCCTGCTCTGTGCCCTTTCCCCACCTGGCTGTCTCTCCCCTGAGTCTGAGGGTAACCAGGAAGCTCTGAGGGGCAGCTCTCGCTCTGCTTGCTTCCCAGACTCTGCTGGGGCCAGACGCAGGACGCAGGCGTGTGCTGCCAGCTTTTTGATCAGCAATTTATCTCCGGGTGCCACAAGCTTCCTGGAGCCGGGCGCTTCCTCCCTGCTCAGTCGGTCTCCCCAGAGCCGCAGAGACAGGTGTGAGGAATTAGCTACAGGGACGAATGCCTTGACAGGAACCGGCAACAAAAGAAGGGGACAGAGTGTAATGTTTATTACGTTTGAAGGAAAACAAACACGCAGCCTATTTATGTATCTATAGAGAATTAATTGGTGAGCGCCAGCAAGAAGCAGATTATAAATTAGAATCATTTTCACCAACTGAAGCCCATTCATCTTGTTTCAGAATAGGCTTGTCACCTCCTCCTGACTAATTTTTTGAAAATGATCTTTCCTTTGCTCTTGTTCCTCGAGCCTTAGTTTGGACCTCAAATCCCCACTACTTTTGAGAAAGGATCCCTTGGGTTCTCAGCCGTGCCCTGTCCTGCAGGGAGGGACTCCAGCTCCTCTCCCTTCCCCTTCCCATTCCCACCCCCAGCAATGGACTCTGGGCTACATGAGGAGCTCTCCAGGTGCTCCCTTCCTCCTTCCCGATCTCTGAAGACTTCTGGTCACCACATTGCTAAGCTGGAGGTCAAGAAACAGAAGGGGGAAGCTCCAGCCAACCCCCAACTAGGTCCTTCTCCCCTTTTCTCTTCTCCCAGCAAGTAACCCCTCTCCTCACAAGCTCAAACTAACTGTTCCCGTTCCATGCTCCCCACATCCCATAGCCTTGGTCTCTTTTTCCCTCCACCCCCAAGATCCTTTGTCTCCCACATCCATCTTCTCCCCCCTCCACCAGCATCTCTGGTCCCTTCTCCCTCCTACAATATCCCTGCTCCCTTCTACACCCCCCAGCCATATGCTGATGCCTTCTTTCCACAGATCTTGGCCCTTTCTCCACCATTACCCCTGGCCCCTATTCCTCTTTCCCCCTTCCCAGTTCCTTACCCCTTACACACATGCACACAACACTCCGGCTCTTCCTCCCTTGTCCCTTTCCTCACTTACGGATCCCTTCTTTCCTCACAGCCTGTCCCCTTCTCCCCTGACATCCCCAGTCCCTGCTCCTTCCCTCCCCAGCCTTCTTTTTCTGCTTCCCCACCCTGCCACTAAGTCCTCTCCTCCCCACACCTGGACTCTCTTTCTCCTATATCCCGCTCCCCACCCCATCCCACCTTGCCTGCTTGTCACATTTCTGCCTGATCCCAGGGAGCCTGGGCTGGAGGGAGAAGGAGGCAGTAGCCCGAGGCTATGCAGCCCTGGGGCCCTGGAACTCAGCCTGTACTGCTTTGATTGTGGGCATCTGAACCAAGCTATCAAAGGGAGCCCGAGGGAGCAGTTCCCTGTGGGCTGGGCTCCCGCTTGGCCCTGCTCAGCTTCAGTCTCACCTGGAGTCCAAAGAGATGAAAGGCAGAAGCAGATGCAGGAAACTGTCTAAACACAGTGGATTGGGCTCAGTGCCCACCTGAAACCCGAAGTCCAGGTTAACTCTTTGTTCACCTCCAGTCTGTAAGTGGCTCCCTTCCCTTTTGGGGACTGGCATTCAAGGCCCTTTATAACCTGACTCCAACCTGTTCAGCCAGATGTATCACATATCGCTCTCCTCTGAGTAGAAGCCAAACTGGATGATTCTCCAGCCCTGTGTTTTCATCCTGTCCTATACCTCCTCCATGCCTTTTTTCATGCCATCCCACTATGCCTGGAATAAATGTCCTTGTCCCCCACGTTCAGATCTCTTATCTCCATCTGGTGAAGTCCCCTCCTTCTAAGACTGAGCCCAGATGCCACCTGCTCGATGAAGTCTTCCCTGATAGTCCCATCTTCTTCCCAGGTAAAAGTGATCTTAAGGGCATAGAACTGAGCTGGAAAGGACCTCCCTAGAAAGGAACGTTAGTCCAAATCCCTCATCTTGAAGAGGAGGTAACTGAAAACCAAAAAGTGATTTGCCTAAAATCACACAGATTGTAAGTATCAGAGGCTGAATTTGAACTCAGGAGCTGTGATTCCAAATTCTGCATTCTTTTCTCTTTACTCTACTGCCTCCTATCTCCCTCCTCAAATCCCCTCCAAAGCTAACATTCTCCGATTCTGGGATTATAAACCCGGTATTTTCTTCAAGTGCACTACAGATTTATTGTCATCAATGAGATATCCCAGACTCTTATGCCTGGAGGTCAAGAAACAGAACTAGGGATCTACAGATAACCTCCAACTAGTCCTTTTCTTCTCCCCCAACAAGTAAGACTTCTCCTCACAAGCTCATTGTTCCTGTCCCATTCTCCCCCTCCATCCCATAGCCTTGGCTTCTTTTCCCCACCACATCCAAGATCACTTGTTCAATGGGATATCCCATTGATAACATGAAATCTGTGGTACATTAGAAGAAAATACTGGGGTGGGGGGCAGCTAGGTGGCGCAGTGGATAGAGCACCAGCCCTGAAGTCAGGAGGACCTGAGTTCAAATCTGATCTCAGACATTTAACATTCCCTAGCTGTGACCCTGGGCAAGTCACTTAACCTCAATTGCCTCAGCAAAAAGCAAAAAAAAAAAAAGAAGAAGAAAATATTAGGCTCACAATCACAAAATCAGAGAAACTTAGAATTGGGGAGGATCTCAGACCCCAAGGAGCTGAACCCATAGTTGAACAATCCTCCTCAATATAACCTACTCAACAAGTGGTCAGTCAGTCAACTGAAGTCTTTGAATGAGGGGACCTCCCTATTTCCCAAGGCAGTCAGTTCTCCTTCTGGACAGCCCAGGTGTCAAGTTTTTTTTTCCTGACATCAAACTTAAATTTGACCTTTTGCAGCTTTTACTCATTGTTCCTGGTTCTATCCCCTGAAGTCAACAAAACAAGCTAATTACTCTTCCACTGCACTGCCATCATGTCCCCTGTAATTTACTTCTCTAGGCTAAACAACCCCAGTTCCCTCAATCAATCCTAGCTCTTGAAGCATGTTCTTAAGGCCTTTCACCATTCTGGTTGCCTTCTGGACACTCTCCAGCTTGGCAAGAGATAATGTCACCAACATCCTTCCTAAAAGGGGATAACCTGAATTGAATAACTATTTCAGGTATGGTCTGACCAGAGCAGAACACAGTGGGAATACATCATTTTCCTGCATACTAGGCTTCTCTTAACCCACACTAAGTCCACATCAGGGCAGGTAGATGGCAGATAAAGAGCTGGGGCTGGAATCAGGAAGATCTGAGTTCAAATGTGACCACAGACACTTACTAGCTGTGTAATCCTGGGCAAGTCACTTAATCCAAGTTGCCTCAGTTTTCTCATCTGGAAAATAAATTGGAGAGGGAAATGGTGAACCATTCTAGTGTCTTTGCCTAGAAAAGAGGTCAGGAAGAGTTGGACATTACTAAACAACAACAAGAAGGCCACATTAGCTTTTTGGCTGCCCCATCACACTATCAACTCATAACTGGGTTTGCCAAAAATCCCAGATGTTTTGCAGATAAACTCTGTCTAGCTGCTCCTGCCTGACTACCAACAGGGGAGCTCTCACTTGTTAAAAGAGGAACCCAATTCCACTATTGGACAGCTTTAGTTGTCAGAAAGAAGTAGGAAAGCCAGGTTATAAAAAGATCTAAATATCCTCTTGAAGCTTTAAATATATTAGTGAAGATGATTTTTTGAACCTAAGTATAAGACTGTATTTATTGTTAGAAGATTGCATCTTAATGGATTCTGCCCAACATTCTAGTCTAGTAAGATTTCTTTTATTAAAAAAAAAAAGTGGTGCAGTAGATACAGGACCAGGTCTGGAGGCAGGAAGACCTAAATTCAAATTGGACCTCAGACACTTTCTTAGCTGAATGATCCTAGGCAAGTCATTTAACCCCATTTGTCTCAGTTTCCTCATCTGGAAAATGAGCTGGAGAAGGAAATGGCAAATCACAGGATCTTTACCAGAAAAATTTCAAATGGGGTCATGAAAGAGTTGGACATGATTGCAAACAACAACAGAAGGATCTTTTTGGAACCTGACTCGTCATCCAGTGTTATTGATTTCTTCTAGTTTTGTGGCAAAATTTGACCAGTATTCCCTCTATATTCCAAGTCATTGTTAAAGATGTCAATTAGCCAGGACCAAGCCAGGCCCCTGGAAGCAGTTGAGGTGAGGGTGGGAAGAGCTCCATTGGAAACTTCCTTACCAGGATCTGAAACCCCACTTTGCTATGCATTCATTGCCTGTGTGACCTTGAGCAAGGTATTAAGGTATGCTGGGTTCATTTTCCTAGCACATAAAACAAGAGAGCTAGACAAGGGGATCCCCAAGGTTTGCAACCATAAATCTTATGATCTTATATAATACTTGTTTTCATGTTCTGTCCGCCAAGTTAGAGCACAAGCTCCCCAAGGGTAGGGATTATGACATTTTTTTATCCTTGTACCCCCAGAAGACATATATAATGGGCACTTAATAAAGGTTAATTAAATTGAATTAACTGGTGGATTTATCCATCACTCCTGGAGAACCTCTCCTAGAAAGTCAATCTGGCAATATCTCACTGGGGGGTAAATGAGACTCATTTGAGACTTGGTCTCTTGGGCAGAGATTGACCAGTTCAAGAGACAGCAGTGCATCCTCTTTGG
>JAJPUD010000553.1:117687-258859 GCA_023553655.1 Myrmecobius fasciatus
ACAACCATAGCACTGTGGATGCTTGGGTAAATGTCATTCTGGGACTGACTGCTTGCTTCATTTCCCCTAAGCCCTTTCTAAAATAGCCCCTGATGCCCAGAAAAAGATGTCAGAGGGTCTGAGCACTGCCCCATCAGATGGGGACCCTAGGGCCCGGAAGCCTCCCCAGCCCCATTACTGAATGGCAAGGGGGCCCTCAGTGAGGGGCTGTGCTTGAGCTAGGTTGGGCCAGGCCCAGCTGAGGGAATAAGCCCCCACCAGGGAAGGGAGGGGTGCTTAAGGCATATGAGATCAGGCAAGGAGGGGGTGTGTGGTTGGCTGACGAGTGTGGACTTGCTACAGCACTAAAGCTAATCACATTTATGCTGCAGCCTCCTGAACCAGGTCTGCATATCAAACAGCTCCGGGCTTGGGGCTGGGCTCTTGGAGGGCCTAGTGGGGAACCAGTGCCGGAGGGCCGGTCCAATGGCAAGAATAAAGAAAGAGCCTCAGATGTCCAGTTCAGGGGTAAAGGAGCTGGACGGCTTTGTGTGTTGTGTGTAAAACCCTAGTGGGTGGGCCCGTCCTCAGGAGATGGAGGAAGCTTTTCTTTAGGATTGGATCGAGGGACCAGGAATTATGGCCAATTGTTCTCCATCCCCAGGTGGGGACCCAGAGTAGGGTGTTAATGGAGCACAGCGGGGTCTCCTGAGAGAATGGGACGTTTTGCTGGTGAGCAGAGCTCTGTCAGTGACAGAATTCTGATTGGAGGGAGATGGGGTGGGTGAAGGAAGGGATGAGAGGAAAGTGGCTGGGGTGGGGGGGACCTGGAAGAAAGAGAGCATCATGGCTGTGACTAGGGAGGGGGGACTCCTGCTCTGTAACCATCCGGACAAAGTGGGTGCCTTTCTCTGCCTTGTTACTACTTCTACAAGCTTCTCTGAGCTATAGAATATCCGACCTAGAAAAGGATCTTAGAATGTAAAGACCACAGGATGTTAGAACTCCAGAACTCCAGAAAAGAGAATTTTAGAGCCAGGACCTTAGAATAGATTGTCTAATCCAATTGCTTTATTTTATTAGAGGAAATGGGGGGGCAGGAAAGGGAAGTAGTTTGCCCCAAGTCCCTATAGTAAGTGCCCAGCAGAATCAGGACTGGAACCCCAATCTCCTGACTCACAGCTCTTCCCATTAGCTCTAATGGTGGAACTGGGAGGCAAAACCTGCTTTCAGCTATCTGAAAGATACTTGGTACCCAGAAAGAACTTGTTCAGAGGCTAAGAAAGGTTAATAATAGCAGGAATGAATCTCTAGTGGGAGAACAGGTTGGCAGGAGGTCCTTTGGGGTACAGGAATGAAGGAAGGAACAATAACATTTACTAATCACTTAATACGAACAAAACTGCCAACAGCCCTGGGAATAGCAGTGCCTCCCAAACCAATGAGCCTATATTTAGCCCCCCTTTCAAGCTTCCAAGGAAGCAACCCCTCTTAGAAAAAGGGTCAAATGTTTCTACCACACAGCCCAACCGCCAGCTATAAAGGAAAGTGCACCAGCCTAAGTGAAGCAGCAAAGCCCACTGAGGGAACTACGGGCGGCAGCTTATGCCAGGCTGCCCCTTAGATCATACAAGGTAGGTAGCCTATAAAGGAAGGCAGGCTGGCCAAGGCTGATACGGAGCCTTGAAAGCTGGAAAAGTGCTCCTAGATTTTCTCATTTGAGTTTCACAACTGCTCTGTGACGTAAATATGACAGGTATTATTAAGAATAGGCAAGAGTTGGGATGGAAAGAGTGTCAGACTTGAAATCAAAAAGACCCGAGTTTCAAGCTTGCCCCCCAACACTTAACTCAATGTGGAAAAGTCATTTACCTTTTGAGCCTCAATTTATTCATCTATAAGATGAGGATTAAAAAAACCAAAAAAAAAAAAAAAAAAAAAAAAAAACCCTGTATCTCTCTACCTCACAAGATTGTGCAAGACCCAAATGAGATATGTATGAAGTGCTTTGTAAATCTGAAAGCTCTCTTTAAATATCAGCTATTATTTTTGACTACAGCCATAGCTAGCAGCAGAGGTAGAAATGGAGTCTTCCTGACTGCCATTGTGCCCACTGGGCACCTCATCATCCTGCAAGCTTGTGTCACCCTTGGTAGTCACCCCCATCAGTACTCTCAGTACTGACTCTGAGAGAGAGCAAACCTCCACTTAAGGAGTCCAGGTCAGCCATCCCTTCCTTTCTCACCCAGCTGTACTCCTTGAGACTTTCCATCATGGCCCCAGGAACTCCTTCCTCCTCCCCCCTTTTCAGCTTCCTTTCGTCCTGTGTTGCTTCTCCCATTAGATTATAAACTCCTTGAAAGCAAAGGCTTTCTTTCTTTTTCATAAGTGTATCCCCATCACTTAGCACAGTGCCAGGCACACAAAAGACTCATAGCAAATATTTATTGACTGACTACTCTTCCCCCTTTACATGATGATTATTATTATTGTGAAGTGACTTGTCCAAGATCACACAACTAGTGAGTGTAAAGCATCTCCTGACTCCAGGCTGGTGTCCTATCCACTGCCCCACCTAGCTGACCCCCACTTTACACACACACCCGTTACACTGTTGGGCCTCCACCCTCAGCTCAGATTAGACCATGGCCAAGGCAATCACTGATCATAGCTTTAACACAGCCCTGAGCTGTGGAATTCGTGGCCCAGGCTGGCAAATTGGAAGGCATATGTGCTCCCCCCAATTGCTCTACAGAGAAGAGCCCTGAAACTCATCTCCCTGGTGAGTTTTAATTGAGGGATGGAGGGCAGGAGGGAATCAGTCCAAAGTACTGGTAATTAAGAATGGTGGCAGCCTTCTGTTATAGGTTCTGGTCCTAGCTCTGGACTTGCCCTCTGCCCTCACACAAGTCACTTTCTCCATCTAGGCAACCTTTTTTGGACAGTGAAGGAACTAAAAACCCTATCAGAGCTACAACTAGGCCAGGGGAGCAGATGGTTTCTTAAAATCCCTTTCAGACCTCAGGTTTTGTGGCTATTCCCCCTGGAGTCAGTTTACCACAAAGTAAAGCAAATGGCATGGGTAAAGCCTGCCTGTTTGTGGTGCCCAAGACTGAGTGTAGATGCCAGGCTGAGAGGGGTAGGTGCTAGGGGGAAGGATGGGCATTATCGCTGACCCCGACCCCAAGGTCCTCATCGGCCTGGAGCCTGGTCCCAGAGAGGGGACAGCCTTGCTCAGGAAGGAGGCCTAAATCCCCTGGGTTGTCTAATTTAATCACAGCTCTGAGCACAGTGACACTATAAATAATTTTTAGTGCGACATAACCATTATTTCACTAATTGCTTCACAAGAACCCCTGGCCTGGGACATAAATTAAGATTTGCTGAGTCAACACCTTTCGTGATCCTTGGGGGCACTGAGCAAGGGAACCAAATGGCAGTGCTGATCCCACCCCTCTGGCTGGCATTCAGGGTAGTAGGGGTCCCTGTCTCTATAGAAGAGAGAGAGAGAGACAGGGACAGCCAGGGAGGGTGAGGAGGAAGGAGGAGAGGGGCTACCATATAGTGAGGCCCAAAGGCCTAGTGACTCCAGAAAATCCCAGAATGAATGTCAGAGCTGAAAGGGACCTGAGATCACAAAACACAGGGTATGAAGGCTGGAAAGGATCTGACAGTATGGGAGATCAGGGCTAGAAAAGACCTCTGAATATAAGATTGGAGCTAGAAGAGATCATAGATCCTAGCCCTTTTCCACCTGTGTGACTGTGGGCAAAATACTTAAATCCCCTGGGCCTTAGTTTTTTTCATGTGTAAAATGAAAGGATTGGACTAGAGAGAGAGCTTCTGAGGCTTCTTCCAGCAGTATCAGAGCTGAAAAGTCCGAAGATCCCAGAGAGATAGAGAGGGTACATCCGGCATGGTCTTTGCCTTCCAGGAGTTTAGTGCATGTAAACAGACCTGGAGGGTACCTGAGGCCCAGTGCAGTGACCACCTGACGCATGATCTTTCCAGACAATTATCTCCTCCTTACTGGCCCCCTCCCTTCAAGTCCTCCATTCCCTCTAGCCAGAAGTGCCCCAGAAGGCCTCTGATACAAATGCATTTAAATGGTGACCGGATCTGGGCCGGCCGAGGAACAAAAGAGAACTTTCAGAGAAGAACTAAAGGCATTTTGAGTCATTTTGAAATTGGATGAATGACATGCAAATTATATGCAAAAGAGTGTCTATTTTTGAGTCCCCAGTGTGGGTAGTTTGTTTGCTAGGGCTGCAGCCCCAGTTAATGCTTGATGATATCATGAGCAGAGGAGGTAAGACTTGGGTGACTGTGGAGGGAGCACAGTGAAGTGACAAGAGCTTTGGACTTAAAAAACATGGGATCAAGCCTTGGCTCTAACATTTACTTGCTTAAATTTCCCCACTCGGGGCCCACTTCCTTATGTGTAAAAGAGACAGAAAAAGGAACCAGACCTTTGGTTTTTATTTGCACGGGGAACTCCTGAATAAGGAAACTCATTTTACCACAGCTCATCGGGAACCTGCAATTTATAGCCTTAGAAAGTTGCCAATAGCATTAAGAAGTGAACCCGACTTGCCTCAAGGTCACACAGCTGAGACTTGTCTGAGGAGGAACTTAAACTCAGTTCTTTCCTCAGGATCCCCCAGGACATAATAGGTGAACATTTTCATATCTTAGAAATGTCTAGTCCTTTATGTGTTTCCTCACCATGACACTGTGTGTCCCCCCACCTCTGGCTTTCCAACACCCTTTTGTATTTGTAAAGCACTTAGAAGAGAATCTGGCATATAGTTGGTGCTTAATTAATGCTCACTCCATCCATCCAGCTTCTAAGACCCACCCTCTACCTACTGAGCTGCACTGCCTCTCACCAGTAATATGTGGATTGAACATTTGCTCTCCCTATCTTATAGGGCTTATAAATTGATTGGCAAACTACATCCCATGTTACTGAACTGTGAGTTTACTGTTATCATCAGTCACAGGCCCACAGTAGGATCATATCCCAGCCAAAGATCTTTAAAAGACCCCACCTCTCCCACCCCTTACAAGCCTTTCCTTCCTCTTACCCAAATCCTGCTGATCCTTCAAAGACCAACTGAGAAACAGAAAGGCTGAGGCTTGGGAGAGCCATTTCTGGGCCTGCTGTGAGCCTGGGCCAGCCAGCCCGGAACTGGGAGATGGGAGGGGGAGCCTTCCTGGCTAAGTTCTTGGGCAGGTTGTCTTGCTGGCACCTTCAAGGTTGTTGCTACCATGAAAAACTCCCCAACATAAATCCCAGGATGTCTGCTGTGCACTCCCTTCCCCTCCCGTGCCCTACTCCCCTGACTTCTTTGTCTGTAAAAAGGGGACCTTGGAACAAGCAGGGATTGGCAGTCTCAGAACCTCCGTGCATTATTATTCAACACAGAATGCTTAGTGTTGGAACGACCTCAGAGCACAGGTTAGGAGGCTTGAAAGGGACCATCTAGTCCCCTCCCTTGTGACCAGGTTGGTCCCCTCCTGGTTGTGTGGAGAAAGCACTCTCCATGCATTATCTCACCTGAGATTGGAGGAGGTGGGGTGGAAAGAGCTGGAGGTCATGGGGACGGCACAACAGCGAGGACCTGGATTCAAATCCCATTTCTACCACTTAGTAGCCGTGAGATTGCAGGCAGGCCATCCCCACAGTTTCCTCCATCCTTAAAATAAGAGATCTGGCAGGATGGATTTTACAGCTCCAGTTTAATCTAGATAGGCAGGACAATATCATTATTCCCATCTCACAGATGGGAAAACTGAGGCTCAAAGAGTAGAAGGGTGCTGCCCATGGTCACAGGACTAGCTAGTGCTGTCGTGCTTCATTCTTAGGTATTCTGTTTCCGAAGCTGGGGGCCTTTCTGCCACAGTCAGGGATCTTAAACCATCACTAGAAAAACCAGCAAATGGAGCCTTGATTGTGAGGAGTGGGGGAGGGAGCAGAAGCCACACTCTGCCCTGAGCCTCGACACTGTTATTTAGCTAACACTGTGGTTCCCAGTGGGTCCCCATGTCCAGTCTGCCGTCCCTGACCCTTCAAAGGCAGAAGGATGGAGGACACACAGAGCCCTGCTCTAAAAAGTGTCATCACCCACATCTCCCTGTGTATTTAAACAGCAAGGGCCTAGGATGCTTAAATACAGAGCCAAAGAGAAACTGCCTCCTCCGAAACGCCCCCCTCTCTCCCACTGCCTCCCACTGCCTCCTGCTTCCCCCAGTTCCCCAAGTTCTAGAGTACAGTGCTAGCCTTCAGAAGGCTCAGTGGGTGTAGGAGGATGCTAAGGAAGGAGAGCATGGGGAGCTGGAGGTCACAGGGACCAGCCAGGAGAAAGGACCAACCAGGATGCTCAGAGATTGTGGCCTTTTCAGGAGGAAAAAAAAACCCTTTGAAATCCAGCAAGAATAAAACTTTAAACAATAAAGAGCTTCTCTCTCCCCCTTGGCTGTTGCCCAGGCAACGCTAGAGCGCTCAACAACTGTTTAGTTTTTTAAGAAACCAAATCCCCCTCCCTTTGGTCAGCTTAATGGCAGGAAGATGAAGAGATGGAAGCAGGAACCCCTCCCGGGCCCATTGTGTGGTAACCTGGGTCAGCTGCCTGCAGCAGTGACATTTAAATCCAATGGTACATATTATATTTAAACCCTGAGCTACAGTCCTAGGGCTCAAAGTCCCCTGCACAGGAGACTCGAATCTCTTACTCGTGGGCTCTCCAGCCAGCATGTTCTTGCTGTCTTCAGGATCAGAGATAGGGATTTCAACCTCTCCTCCCCAGAGGGATGTGTGCTGTTGGGGGTCAGGGTGATAGACTCAAAGATCTACCCCTGTTAGCCCAGAGGTTTTGCAATGAAGTGCTCGAGGGGTCTCCTCAGAGGCTATAGGAACATATACTGAGAGAGGAAGGTCATATAACCCAATCCCCCTCACTTTACAGGTAAAGAAACTGAGGTCCATGGAAGTTAAGTGACTTAAAACACCTGAATGTTCTGTTTCCTCATCTGTAAAAATGGGATTAACAGCACTTTCCCTCTCCTCTTCTACATTTTCTATTACCATTGAGGGTTAACACCATTCTCCCAGTCAGCAAGGCTTCCACCTTAGGTCATGGACTCCTCATTTGTACTCACCCCACATATCCAATCTGTTGTCAAATCTTATTTCTACCTTTCCAGTCACCACAGTAGCACTGGCCCTCATCACCTCTTGGACTATTGCAATAGCCTTATAATTGGTCTCCCTAGCTCAGAAGTCCATACCCACAACAATCTCTTGTTCATTTAGCTACCAAAGTGCTTTTTTTCCCCTAAAGTGCCGATTTTACTATACCACACTCTACCTCCCCTTACTCAATGAACTCCAGTGGCTCCCTGTTATCTCCAGGATCGAATATAAACTCCTGATGGCATTTAAAGACCCTCAAAACTTGACCTCTTCCTACCTTTACACTTCATTCCCCACCCCACCTCACTGCCTTCTGACTCTGCCGTTCCCAGGTTTGGAACGGTGTCTCTCTTCTCAGAAACCCTGTTCTGCAAGAGGCCTTCCTGCCTTTTCTCCCTGTTGTATGCATATATGTATGAAATGACATTTATGGTGTATATAACCAGCCCTCAGTGTAGTGCTTGTCACGCAGATGGTGCTTAATAAATGCATACTGAGCAACTGAATGGCTGGCGCATTTACATAGTTATTTGCATGCTGTCTCCCCTGTGCAAAATGAGCTGCTTGAGGGCAGGAACTGTTTGTTTCCTTTTTTTTTTTTTTTTTTTTTTAAGGGAGGTGCCTTCCAGATAGTAAGCTCCTGATAAATGTGTGTTGACTGCCTGGCCGTGGAGTATCAGTCTGCTGCTCCCACTTCTCAAGATGACAGGCCTTCCTGCTTCCCCAGAAATAAAAAGTATATGAAAGTTAAATTTAGAAAAGCCAAGCCAGACTGGCTACCGGGTCACAATCGAGTCCCGACACAACTTAGCTGATAATCAGGGAAGGAAATTGCCTTTAGCCGTAGCAAAAAGCCAGAAGGGGAAGCTGGGACATTTGTGAAAGGAGGGAGGGCAGGTGAGGGGGAAAGAAGGGGCAGTTAGCTTAAAAGGGAAGAGCCCACAGCCTTTCTCAGGAAGGGAGGGGGGCCTGACTTGAAGAGGACCCCCTTCTGAAGGCTGAACTTGGGGCAGCCTTAGCAGAAGGCCCCTAGAGGCCTCTCTGAAATCCCGGCTGCAGCAAGTCACCAGCTCTGACAGGGAACATGGGACTGGTGACAAGCTGCCAGGCCACAGAAAGAACATTTCCCAGTCAACGCTCTTCTCCTGCCCTCCCTCCTTTCCTCCCACTTCTTCCTCTCCAAGGAAACGGGAGGATGCTGAGCCCTTCCCGGCCTCTCCCTCTGAGGGTCCCCACCCCTCCTCCTTCTCTCACACATCTCATTTAGCACCGAACTAAATGCCAAACCCGGAGGAGCAACGGCGCAAGGTGCCGGTGTAATGAACTCCCATTGGCTTCTATCACAGGATCACTGCCTTAATTTACGAGGCCTGAGTGAGTCTCATTGCCCCAGTGCGCTGTAAGTAATTAACTATTAATAAAAGCATTACCGAGTTAACCACAGGGGCATGTTTAATTCATGGGGCAAGGAAAGAACAGGACAGGGGCTCCTTCTGCTCAGTAGGGATCCCTCCCAGAGCTCAGCGTCTCCATCAGTGCTAAATAGCCAGCAGGTAGCCAGACACCTCCCCTCACCCCTTTTTGCCCTGGTCCCCTCTAGAACCAGCTGCTTACTTAGGTCCCAGGAAGCCTAATCTCAGGAGGATGCTAAATGGCCATTAAACACAGGCCAGCCTGATGAGGAGAAGCCCTTTTCTCCAGCTCCAACCTCCCTCTCCCACCTCCAGGGGGACTATCTCTTCTTAAAAGCAACTTGGTAGCACCTGCTTAAGGCACAGATGTGCCCCAAAGAAAGGTTTGGAAATTGTTCCTTTCCCAAGAAATGTCCAAGAGAGCTCTCAAGGAATCCTGCCTTTCTTCACTGTCTTTTGGTTGAGAAAGCACTTTTGAGTCACTTGACTTGAGAATCAAATTTAGATTCAAATCCTGGCTCCAAAACGTGGTAGCTTTGTGACCAAGGATGGCAATTAATGTCTCAGACCTCAGTTTTCTCATTTACAAAATGGGAACAATCTATCAATCTCTCACAGGGTTAATTTGATGAAAAGATTTTATAAATGGCACAATAATTAAGAAAAGTGAGCTCTCTCTCTCTCTCACACACACACACACACACACACACACCATCCCCCATGTGTATCACAAAATAAATTCCTACTAATCCAGAAGAGATGTTCTAACATGAAAACTGTATCACATTGAAGTGTTCTTTGTGGACTTTCTCCAAAGTGACACCCCATTCCCACCCTTACCCTCTCCAATCGCTATTCTTAGATATGGTCCATTAGCAGGGACTTTCTGCTCTTTGCTCACAGTCACATGTCCATTTCTGTCTTCCTTGGGACCCCCCCCCATTATATAACCAGCAGAAAAAGAATTTGTTCATTCTCCATCCCCCTAAAGAACCTGAGCAGAATCTCTAAGAGACTCAGATCACAGCATATCGTGCCATGATAAAGCAGTTTCTTCTAGGTAAGAGAAAATCTAGACCCATGGAGGTATATCTATACCATTGTGAAACCAAGTCCAATATTTTTCCCACACCACTAAATGGTTAAAATTTGGATTACAGGAAGTTTGCTACTTGTCAAACAAATCATAAATATAGAAAGTGAAGAGTAAATGGTCAACTACAAATCAGTAACAAAGGGAACTTGTTGATGACAGGAAAGCTAAGTTTAGAGACTACAGAGTAGGTGAGGGTAGAGGTCAAGTTAGAAAAGGTAGGCAGAAGTGTCTCAATGTTGTTGTTCTGTTGGGGCCAGTGTGGGGGAAACATTCCCTGCTTAAAAGGTAAATCTTTTTTTTTTTTTTTTCCTTGCTGAGGCAATTGGGGTTAAGTGACTTGCCCAGGGAAACACAGCTAGGAAGTGTTAAGTGAGACCAAATTTGAACTCAGGTCCTCCTGACTTCAGAGCTAGTGTTCTATCCACTGCGCCACCTAGCTGCCCCAAAAGGTAAATCTAAAAGTCTAGTGGCTGCTGAACCCACTGAAGTCAGTTCTGGCATTGACTATGTAGTTACTTGATCTCTGAACCTGTCTCTTCCTTCTGTAAAATGAAGGTGTTGGACTAGATTCAAGGGTTTGGTCTACACAGTCAAAAAAAAAATTCATAAACTGCATTTCAAACATAACTATCTTCCTTTGTAACCTTATGCATTTTACTTTTAGGAGTCCTTAAGTCTCACTGGAATATCATGGAGTCCATGACACCAAAAAAAAAAAGGTTAAGAAACCCCTAGACTAGAGAGTCTCTGAGGTCCCTTCCCAGTTATTAATCCTATGAATCCTTGGGTATTCTTTGGGGGGAGGGGAAGAATAGGAATGTAAATGTGAATCTACTTCCCACCAGGGAATAATGCTTGGAAACAATTTGTGGGATCGTTAGAAAAGTGCTTTATAAACCTTAGAGCATTGTAGAAATTATTATTCATCCCAGTCCCACAATTTCTCAATATTTCCAAACCAGGGAAATTCCTTCCCACACCCTCTCACACCCCATTCCTATTCCAATTCCTACCTTATTAATTTAAGGGATTTTTCTTCTTTGCTCTATAAAATGGCAGCAACATCCTAACACTTGGGAGGTCAGAAAATTATCATATTTAGAGCTAGAAGAGACCTCTAGATATGCAGTCCAAAGTCATTTTACCGAAGAGGAAACCGAGACTCAAAAATATTCATCGACTTGTCCATGATCATCCTGATTGCAAATTTCCTCTTCATTTCAGGAACCTCAGAAGTCATGCAGTCTAACCTTGTGTTTGAAGTATACCTTCCCTAGCGAGCATCCTCAGCTCATGGCCATTCAGCCTGTAGCTGTAGTGATTCAGAATGGGCTAAGGACTCAGACTTAGTGCCAGCAGGGTCCATTTCCAAGCTGGTAGTCTCTCTTCAGAGTTGATGTTTTCCAAAGAAGAATGGAAACCTAGGATGCTGCTGCTCTCCCCCTCTGCCCCCCACCAGCTGAGGCAGAGAAGGGGGTGAGAAAGATGTGGGTCCTCTCAGCATGACACACCAGTTTTCTTCTCACCGAACCATGGCTCTGCCACCCACACATGCCATGGGGCATCAACCTTCCTTATGCCCACAGGTGGAGACAGTAGGGCACAAAGTGAGCATTTGGAAAACCTGATCTCTAATTTTTTTTCTCTTCCTGGATCTATTTCCTCAACTGTAAAATAAAGGGACTGCAACAGATGAACTATAAAGCCTCTTTTGGCTCTGAATCCTAGGTTTCTCTGAAAATAAGGGTCTCATTCTGAAGAAGCAAAAAAGGCTTCCAGAAAGCAACGACTATTGTAACTTGAACTTGAGAGCCTCGGGGTCCAGTTCTGTCACACTATTCACAAGGCATCCCCTGCACTCCAGCAGGCCCAGAGCAGGATGCTGTGGGTGGATGGGCACCACAGCCTCTGAGAGACAGGGCACATCCTCGGTTTTCCTGAACCTGTGCAAACATCGAGTTGCCATGGCAATGCTGCAGCCCAAATACACGGCCGCTGCAAGCAGCATGGGGTGGCTTGCCGAGCTTAATACAGAGTGTGGAGAGCACCTAGGCCGTGTAGCTGAGGGATTGGATGGACCAGGCGGGGGGAAAGGGGAGGAGGGGAAACCCTCTGGAAAGATGGGCTGGTAATTGCAGCTAAGTGAGGGACTGTCACTGAGCCCACAAGCACAGAATGAGCCCCTCTGCACCCTGTAATTACTGCACCAGACAGCTCTGCTCTCCATCTCCATGTGCCAGGGGCAGGGGGGGAGGGAGATAGCAGGGGGAGACAGGAAAGCCATATCCACCTGAGACAGCAGCATTCTGGCAGACATCCCTAGCACTGAGGTGTGCTGAATCCTAAGCAGGTCTTGGTGAGGGGTAGGCTTCCCAACTCTGCTGGGACTGATCTGTGTAGCCATGGGCAAGACACTTTCCCTACCTGGGCCTAAACTTGGGCTCATTTTCTGCCAAAATCCTCCTCTAAGCAGAGAGAGGAATGAAGCACATTATAGGCCAGAGTGAAAGTGGGAGCCAGACTCTTTGGGGGCCTTAAGATCTGTCCAGGCGAGCCTCAAACATCGATGCACAATGAATTGGGGTAATTTTCTGAAAGGCTCCATCCAGTAGATTCTCTTCCTGCCAGTTTTCATTCCCCCTCATTGGACTTGACAAGCACCTGAGTGCCCTTCTCTGAAAATATTCAAACCTCAGAGCTGGAGGCTGAAATCTACAGCTGAGGTGGGGGGGGGGGGGGGGGGAGGCAGTAGCGCTGGGGGTTGGGGAGCTGAAGCTCTGTAGGACAAGAGCGACACCTGCTGTGGGCCCTGAAAACACTTCACAGCACAAAGGATTTGGAGTCGGCCACTTGCAGTCCAGCCGAGTGTTCTGGAGAGTGGCCACACAAGACCTAAAGGTGAGTGAGTGCCCAGGATCATGACGGCAACAAGGGGCTCGCACCTGGTGAGCTCCAGGTCTCCCTCCTGCCAACCACTGTCCCAAGGACTTGGGCCAATCACTTCCCTTCCTCATTGGAAGCTGGGAGCAGCAGTCCTGCAAGTGGTAAGGGATGGGACTCAGGCCAAAAGGCCCAGGCCCAAAGGGCTTCTCTGCTCAGCCTGTGCCCTCCTCTATCACAGGGCATCTGCAAGGTCTTCACCAACTGCCCCCGGATCTTGTCCCTCCAATCCCAAAGCCCTTTTACTACCGCACCAGACTCCCAGGAGCCCACACCCAGGACCAATAGGACCAAGGGAAGAGTAGGCCCAGAGCAAATGCAGAAGACAGAGCACCTCTGGTTGGGCAGAGGAAAAGGCCCCGGGGAGAAGGCAGCCATACTCAGGAAGAGGCCCCAATAGGAACACACCCTCAGACCCCAGGGAGCCTGCCCTTTCGTGATCCAGGCCTCCTCTAAAGGCAGTCTACGTGTGTGTGTGTGTGTGTGTGTGTGTAGAAGAGTATACGTAAAACAAGGTATCTCTTCAATCCACAGAAAAGGGAGTCCCTGGTGGTTACTTCCCTTATTCCCAACCTCCCAGTATGGATAAAAGCTGGATTCCAGGCAAAGAGATGGTCAGCGGACCATAAAGCATTTATTTCCAAACTATAAATAAAACTGCTCTCTGAGCAAAGAAGCTCTCTAGGTTCCGAGGTCCCAGCCCCTCCACCTTCCCCTAGTTGGAGAATAGTCTAGAGTTCACATCTGCTTCCCTTACCAATCTTGATAAACCCCTGAATTATGACAATTCTTGGTCTAAGAGGTGTTAGGGAACCAATCTAGGGAACCAGCCCATTCCCATCCTCCACTGTAACCCTCTCCCAAGTCTTGCCCTTCTCAAGACTTGGTAACATATCTTCTCCACTCTGATGGTCCAGACAGCTCTCATTTGGTCCTGGAACACCACCCTAACGGCCATTTTATCCCAACAATTTCCACACTGATGTATTGTATCAGCCGAGTCCCAGTCTGGGCATCACAGAGCCCACTGCTGCCTATCTGACAAGGCAGGACACTTGCATCTGCCTACATGGCTGGCTACCAAAAGTATACAATGAAGAATCAGTGTAGGAAAGGGGTGGGATGCTTCAGGCACTACCAGTCAGGCAGGTCACTACTGTCCCTGGGCCACAAAGTACTTTTCCCCCTCATCCTCATCTTCCTCATCAGCAGGCTCCCTGTTCCGTAATAGTAGCTCCAGGTCAGAGCTGGAGACAGGCCCTTTGTGGGGCTTAGGACCACTTTCACCTTTGGAGACAAAGAGAGAGAGAGAGACAATTACTAAACTTGGACTGGCCTTTTGGCTTCTATGCACTGAAGCACAGAAAGACCCAGGGCTCTTCCTGGAGCCACAGACGGAAGCCAAATTTGTGCTTGCTGAACCACAGAGAGATATCCGCCCACCTGTTCTGTACATGCCAGTGCTTCCCCCAAAGGGGTGGAAGCACAACTAGGAGACATATTTTCTGCATTAGATTAACAGCTTAAACTAAGAATCTGGGGGGCTGGTAAAGCACAATCCAGCAGGGACTACTGCAGGAAACCAAGAACAATCTGTTCCATCCTCACAAAAAGGAAGACCACTCAAGTGGGTACAAAAGGTGGATACCATTGAATGGCTAAAGATCCTAAATGGCACTCTATATTACCTTTGGAGTTGAGGGCTTTGAGAGTGATATGGAGAGATATCCCAGACAGACAGAGGGCAAAGCCCAGCCAGTTCAACAGGCTGATCTGGTCTCCCAGCAGATGAGCTGCCAGCAGCAAAGTACAGACTTCCTGGAGGCAGAAAGGCAGGAAGCAAAAAAATGATTGGCAAGAGGAGGTAACCTCTTTACTCAGAGGCTTCACATCAGAAATTGAAGTTTTTGGAATAGTACAAAAACAGGACTGATAAGAAAGGCTACAAAAAAGTACTAATCTTCAGAGTGAGAATAATTGCATATATGTATATATAACTTCGTAGAATATAAAAAATTACATTTTTTAAAAAGATCCTTTCATAAAGCCAAAATAGCAAATGGGAGCCAGAGGTGGAAAGGAGAGGAAGAACCTTAAGCTCTGCATGCCAACTGATAAAACCCCTATTTTTCACATGGTTCTTTCACTGAAAGCCTGAAGCTCTGGAAGCTCTGTGATGCTCTACAGGGCAGACAGACAAGCGGCTCTCAGATTATGATGAATGCCAATGTGCCTACTTAATCTATATATGAGGACCAACATTCTACACATATACAACCCTACTAGCTATAAGGTGGCCTTGGACAAAAGAACAATTGGGCTCAAATTCTAACTCTGTTACTCCAAAGGGGCACTTCCGGCAAATGACTTCACTTCTCAGACCCTCTGTTTCCTTATTTAGAAAAAAAAAAATTGGGGGTGGGGAGGAGGAGGAATATTGGACTAGATCTCTGAAGTTCTTTTCAGACCTATATTCTATGATCTTGGAAGATACATGCAACCCCCATGTTTTACTTCAGATCTATCCCAGTCTTTGGGCCACAAAGTTCTTGTCTTGGGAAACTTCTCTCAGTTTCTTGGCCTTTTCATGATATTGGGGGAGGTACCATAAAAAATAGTGTATTAGACAGTCAGGAGATAGGGTCCAGATCCCAGACCAGACACTTACAAATTAGAAATCTTAAGTCATTATTGTAGTGCGATATAATGTTGAAAGTACACTTCTGTTTCCTCATACTAAAATGGAGTCAACAATGTTTGTGCTGATGATCTTAAATGTTATGAGGAAAATGTTTTATAAACTTGAAAGGGTTAAATAAGCCTGAATGACGATGATCTGGCTTGGTATCCAGGAATGCAGGGTCTGCTTTCCACTGGGAGCCCATGGAGACAACAGCATGTAATATTTACAAGCAAACAACCTGGCACCACTAACTCCCAGCTCTGCTCCTTACTCCCTATGTGATTTCCGGAATGCCAAATCCCCTCCCTAGGCCCTATGGAACAAGGGAGCTGCTGATTAAGGTTCCCTTCAGCTCTAAATCTTACAACCTACCTTAAAAATCCCAGCAATGGAGAGGGTTAGGCTGGAGGTTCTGGAAACTAATAGGAACTCTGAAAAGCCCAAGCCAAAGGCAAGAATGCCACCAAAGAAGAGAGTCCCAAGTACCCCCAGGAGGAGCCCTGGGTCCTGGAAGCGGAAGATCTTCTCCGACGTAGACAAATGCAGGCCTGAAAAGGACAGGAAGAGAGACTGGTGCCAAGGTGCAGATGCGTCCATATTCCTGAGAGAGCTCCCAGAATGGGTGAGAGGGGCGATAAGAACATGGGGTGAACTTTCTGTCATTCCATAGACATCCAGAATATAAGGTCCCTTAATGACAGGAACTGATGTTTGCCTTGTCTTTGTGTCCCTAATACCTAGAAAAAGATGCCCTGGACACAGTAGTAGCTTAGTAAATATTTGCCAAGTTGAATGAAATTTAAAGTGAGATTTGCCATCATCAACTGATGTTTCCTCAACATCAGTTGTGGAAATAGGGCTATATAAGGCCCTGGAAAAACAGATCTGAGGCAAAAATAATGTTGCACAGATTATACGTTTATAGATTTAAAACTGGAAGGAACTTTAAAAGTTGTCTGGCCCAATATTTCCATTTTGCAGATGAGGAAAATGAGGACTAGAAAAGTTAAATTGTTTGCCCAAAGTCGCTCGTTCTACACAGCAGAGCTAGGGTTCAAATACAGGTTCTCTGACTACAAATCCCACAATTGGGGAAAAGTGATCACTAATAGAAGCCTAGGAGAACACAACTTAGAAGCTCCAAGAGGCTAAAACAAGCCATCTCGAGGCTAAAGCAATAAAGGTGATTGTAGGGGCTACTTCAGCACTGATACCTGAAAGGAAATGCCCCCCTTAATTTAGAGATGATAGCTATGTTTGCCCTTTAGCACAAAAATCAATGCTGTAAGGGTGCATGGTCATCACTGGAGGTAGCTGTGATGAAGTGGAAGAGACCCCGCATTTGCAGTCAGAAGACCCAGACCTAGAAACAAAAGCTAGGTCTTTCCTGCCCTACTATCTCTGTGACCCTGGGCCAAATGATTTCACCTCTCTGGGCCTAGGTGTCCTCAACTCTACAGCAGAGTTAAAAAGACCCACAATCATCTACCGTTTTGGAAAACTCAATAAGGCTCAGTGAGGTAAATTTATCTAGTAACCCCAAGATCTATTGGATAGTCAGAGATAGTAAAGAGCCTTTTGGGCCCAGATTGGTAATACTGCCATCTGTGTATTTGGTCTAAACATCTTAGTCCAAAACAAGAATCCTAGAATTCAGAGCTAGAAAGAATCCCAGATGACATCGAATCCAATGCCTTTACTTTATTGATAAAGAAACCAAGTCCCAGAGAGGGAAAGGCAAAGAGATATTAAGTAGGGGAAACAGGTTTCAAAGGAGGGTCCTTCGATTGTTCTTTCCACTGTGTCTTCTGTTCTTATTTACTTCATGTTGAGGAGGATGGCATATAGGACACATTCAAAAAATACTTTTTCTGTTTATATCTCAAATAGGCTTTGAGCTCTCTGGAGCAAAGTATTACGAAGGGGGAAAAAAAAAAATCCAAGCAGTGGTGGTAACCAAAGCCAATAGAATTCCAATGTAGGCCATCAGGCTTGATGCTAGGCTCAGCAGTACTGCAAAAGCGGCAGCAAATTGAAGGGAGTTTGGGGAAGAGCATAAGTAAGGAAGGCGCTTGGGGGATTAATTTAGCAGAAAAAGATTAAAGGAACTAAATCCATGCAGCTTTGCTAAGTGACGACTAAGAGGGGCATTATGATGAGGGTTTGCAGAGATGTGAATGGTGTAAACATTAAGAAAAGAAGGGGGAGATCGCTGTGTGGTATAAGGCACTATAATGAAAGAATAGGGGAAAATGCAAAAAAGGAAAATTTTGTGGACTCTATTTCTAGAAGAGCCCAGGACATTCTGGGCAGCTCCAATTGTTATCAAGTTTTTCCTTATATGGAACTGAATCCACCTTGCTGTAACCCATTGCTCCTAGGTCTGTCCTCTGGGGCCAAGCAAAAAAGTCTAATTGCTTTTCCACATGATAGACCTTGGAACTTGAAGACAGTGATTACTCTTTTTTCCTCCCCCCACCTTAGGTCATCTCTTTTCCAGGCCAAATATTCATGATTCTTCTACTTCTCCAGGTCTCAGTTTCCTCTTCTGAAAAATGAAAAGGGTGGGACTAGATGGTCCCTAAGTTGTTTTTTTTTTTTTTCCCCAAGTCTAAAGTCTATGATTCTTATTTGAACCAACAAAAGCTCAGGGAAACCAAATTAACTGCAGAGTTGGTGGCATTGCTAGTTGAAGCTCAAAGGTCTCTTACCTATCTCTAGCAATCAGCTAGTTCATACAGTTGGTTAACAGTTAACTGCCGATATTTATTTAAGGGTATATAAAACACTTCACCTCATTACCTCAGGCATCATCCATCACTCTTGTTTTAGAGGTAAGGAAGTCTTTCTTGTCTGCTCCCCAGCCCAAAACAAGCTCCAGTTTGTGTTAATTTCACTAAGAAATGTGGCAGCAAGAACTGAACATAACCTTCTGATTTGTCCAGTCCTGTTTTTAAAATAGAAATGGATACTAGACAAATGATTCCCTGCTTAGTCTATGATGGCAGGAACTCTGGGTAATGGGCAAAGACAGAGCTGAAGAAAGACCCTAAAATACATTCAATGGCCCTCAACAGGAAGAGGAAGGAAGGTATGGTAAATCTCAGGCTGCAAAACACTTATTTTCTCCCTTTACGTGACTGAGAGGTTGGCAGCTAGAAAGAAACTGTTCTGGGACAGCCAGGTGGCACAGTGTGGATAGAGCACCAGCCCTGAAGTCAGGAGGATCTGAATTCAAATCTGATTTCAGACACTTAACATTCCCTAGCTGTGTGACCCTGGGCAAGTTACTTAACCCCAACTGCCTCAGCAAAAAAAAAAAACAAACAACAAAAAAAAAAACCACACACAAAAACAGCCCACAAACAAAACAAAACAGGAAAGAAACTGTTCCTTTCTTATTCCCTTTTTTCTAATGTGACAATCCTACATACCTTCAAAAACAGCAAAAAGGGGGAAGAGTCCCAGAAACATGAGTGGCTGCAAATGGTACATGGTATCAATAGGATTTTGGAGACCTGAGGGAGAAAGAGAGAGAAAGGCCAGCCTTACTAATCCAAGAAGCAGCTTCCCCAGAGCCTTATAATCCCACCCATGGAATGCTCTGAATATACTTACCTAGTTCAGCTTTTTGTAGGAGGATCTGGGTAAGGGTCCATCGAATTCCCCCAATGAATGAGGCCCCCAGTACCAGGGCAAATCCCTCTCCATTAAACTGCGTGGACTTATAAGTAAACATGAAGAGGCCACCAGCAATAAGCAAGACCACCAGGACCAATGCTGCCCGCTGTAAGAATGGGAAGGCATTGTCTATCATCTTGAAGGACCCAGATTGGAGAGCAGCAGCAGTAGCATAAATAGCTCACAAGATTATTCTCAACCATTTCATTTTACAAAAGAAGAAATTACAGACCAAAAAGATAAGCTAATTGCCAAAATGGTCACAAAAAGCTCATATTAACTTTCCTATACCACTTCAAGATTTGCAAAGTGCTTTCCTCCTAAGAACTCACAGAAGTAGATAAAAAAAAAAAACATTACATATCCCATTTTTTCAAAACCAAAGCTCAGGAAAATCAAGGTTGCACAGCTAATGAACAATGCAACTGGGACTTGAACCCAAGTTTTCTGACCCCCAAATCCACTTTTTTTCCCACATCATCATCAAAGCTAACACACTTGGAACTATTTACTGCATCCATTTCCTGAGGCAGGAAATTCTTCCATCTGCCTTTGATCTTCTCCTCTGGCCCCTCACCCTTCAAAGCAAGAAAGTCGTTTGGAGTAGAAATGAGAAATCCTAGAATTCTGTCCAGGCCTGACACTGACCTATTCCACCACCCAGCCAACAAACCCCAGCCCACTTTCTCTTCTTTATTCTTCAGACTGGAAGGGACTTGGAGCAGAGAGCAAAAGCAAACAGAGAAAGAGCTGAAGGGGAAGCTGGGGCCTCACCAGCTCCTCTAGCTTGAAGATCAGGGAGAAGATCAAAATGAAGAGGACTGCCGAGGACTTGGTCATTGTGTACCTGGAAGTGAAAACTGCAGAGTCACCCACTGCTAAAGGGCCCATGGCTGTAAGCTACGCAAGAAGGGGAGGAAGAGGGGCCACACTTGCTTTTCACAGGAGGATGACTGGGCAGGCAAGTTCTGCTCATGCCAGCAGGGTGGCCTGGGCACAAAAGGTACTGAGAAGCCAAACCTGTCCAGATTGACAAGTGACCTTCAGTGGAGGAGGAAAAAAAAAGCTGTGACTAAGAGGCCTATTTTTTTTTTCAGGAGGGAAAAGCTGAATGTGACATTGAGCTCTCCTGATTCTAAGATCTACCTGCAGCTCAGGGAGGAGGTAGGAAGGAGGCGTGAGTTTTGCTCTCTTAAGCATAGAATGAAAACAAGGACTACCTACCCCTCTTGTGTCTCCCCCCCACTCCCCACTGTGCCCGTTTCACAGAAGGATAATGCAGTCCCATGCATGCCAGTCAGTGGATCATTTATCTTCAACTCCCTCTTCTTTCTCATACCATGGCAAGGGCCAGTCTGTCTGGGTCCCCTGACTTCCCCACGCCGCCAAGACAGGCAGGCCCCAGGGCTCAGCACCCCGTATGCGCTGGGCTTACGGACGAGGCTGGAGTTTTCCAGGACAGCTGCTGGGGGCCAGAGAGAAGCTGAGAGCAAGGACTGATCCCAGAGTGGTGAGGCAGCCGGCCCATCAGTCGGACGTGAAGGCAGCCCGCTGGACAGACACAAAGAGCTCAAAGACTGAAGGGAGGGTGGTGGGGAGCAGGCCGATACTCACAGTGAGACGGTGATGTACAGGAAGCTCCAGTTAGACAGACCCACGTCAAGTGCCGTTGCCAATGCTACGGAAAGAAGAATCAGCCTCTGGAGATGACCACCTCCTCCCCAGGGGCCAAGCTCACTTCTGAACTGAAATCGGCTGCAGAAGGGGCTGACTGAGATGAGGAGCACGGGGTGAGCAGGTCGGTGCTTCCTTTACTTCCGGCCTACTCACCGGGCCCCCAAACAGTAGTAACACTAAGAACAACTCACAGTCTAAGATACCTAAAGGTAATACAAAACCTGCAAAGTGGATAAAAGTAGTGCAGTGTTGTCGTTATCCCTCAGGGAAGGAAGGAACAGCACTATCTGCTCTGCGATACATATTCTCAGAGAGCTGTCTGGGACACCATGAGGTAACATCCCTGGTCCAGGATCCCACAGCCACTATGTCCAAAAGTGGGAGACTTAAACCAGATCGTGTTAACTCTGAAGCCAGCTCTTTAGTTACATCATGCTATGGCTGCCTGTCTGTGACCACATTTGGGCTTCATCACAACTCTGTGGGGTAGGCACACAGATACCATTATGCTCAAATGAGCCAACTGAGGCTCAGAAGTGAAGTGATTTGCCCATGGTCACACTGCTCTGAGATTCCAACTCCAGACCTACTAATTAAATAATTTTTTGCATTCATTTTTAAAACTTTTGAGTTTCAGATTCTCTCCCATATCCCCACCCTCAGCCCCCATTAGGAAACCACATGTGAAGTTACATAAAACATATTCATAAAAATCATGTTGTGAAAGCAAACATAGATCTCCCAATCTAAAACAAAACAAAACAAACTTCAAGAAAAACAAAGTTAGAAAGAGATAACGAGAGGGAGATGGAGAGGGAAAGAGAAAGAGATAATACAAATGCCAACTCCAAATCTAAAGGGAAGGTCAGAGCAGGGGCAGTGGCCATCTCCAGGTCTTCTGACACCCCAGCTGAGTGACCTGGGGCCCACACTGCCTCTGGACATACCTGTGGGAGCTACTCTCTGGAGGTAGTCGGCCCAGCTCAGCACCACTCGGGGGCGCTGATGGCAGCATTGTGCCAACGCTCGGGACAAAGCCGAGAAAAGGAATATCACTACCAGGTGAAGCAGGGTCATGAAGAGGGGGAAGTGGAAACTCTAGGGGGAATTTAAAACAGAACCGACTGTCAGGCATTTAGGTCCCAGAAAAGCAGTTTTTCCCATTTTCCCACCTTTCAGATACATTGATATCTTCTTCAATCACTTCCCTTCAGTCAGTACCCACCTTGTTCCCATGCTCTCCAACCCTGAATTCACATTCCTCCACCACCACCTCAGACCCCAAGGGTGAGTTCTTGTGTTGGAACATCACTGAGGCCCCAGAATTACCTTCATTAGCCATTTGTTGTAGAAGGTGATACCAATGGAGAAGCAGTAATAGAGAAGTACCAGCCCCAGAGTCAGCATCACCTTCCATATGAAGGTCAAGCCAAAGGTCCACCTCCCCATTGGCAGCAACAGCAATTTCCCAAACACCTTTTTGTCCACTGGTGAGCAGCAGAGGTGGGACTGAGCAGCTACAGACCTGGTTGGACTCTAGCCCTCTCACTTGAAGCCAATACACAAAGTAAGAGTTGGCTGTGCTGGACCAAGAACTTCAGTGGAAACATCTCTCATCAGTGGTGGTTCTCTCCCAGTTGAAGACTTATATTGGCCATCTGATCACAGAAGCTCTGGGTTCCCCTGAGGACTCTCACCTGAGGGGCTGGTGAATAGCACCTACCCTCACCATGGCTATCTTGATGCAGAGCTCACAGAATCCTGGATTTCTTGCTACAAAAAAATAAGAAAAGAGTTTGGGTTCATCCATCAGCATAACTATACACCTCCAGCAAAGGTGTGCAAATGTTTCTTAACTTAGATGTTTCAAAAGCATGCTTCACCCTTGAAGGAGCTAGGAGAAGAACTTATGCCAAACACCAGCACAAGCTCCCTGACAATCTGATTTGGGGGAGGGGGTGAGGTGGCGAAGAGAGGTAGCTAGTTGGCATGGTGGATGGAGCATTGGCCCTGGAGTCAGAAGGACCTGAGTTCAAATTTGACTTTAGACTCTTACTAGCTGTGTGATCCTGGGCAAGTCACTTAATCCCAATTGCTTCCATGCCCCTCCAAAAAAATCCGACATAGTGTATCTTTAAATGGCTCAAAACCCAACCATAGCTCTCATCTCTATGTCTATTTTATGATTTCAACATTTAAAAAAAAATTTTAAACCAACCACCCCCAAAGTATGATATTCTGTTAGTCATGACAACTTATTTTTGTGTGTGGATCATAACAGTCTAGACATAAAGCCATGAGGTATATTACCGGACATTCAGTCCAACACCCTCATTTTACAGATGAAAAAACCTATGACTCGGAATGTTCAATAATTTGAAGGTCACCTGGGTGATAAATAAGAGAATTAGTACTTGAAACTAGGTCATCTGACTCCAGATCTAGTGCTTTTTCTCTTATCATTGGAAAAGAGGCTACAGTCATTAAGATCAAGTATAGGTTGTCCCCTTAACTCTCATCTGGTAATGATTAATGACCTACAAGATGGGAATGTAGGGAACAATGGTTCTGCTCAAATCCCACTTCCACCAAACCTTCAAGCATATGAATTTTTCTGGTATGTGTGTAAGTGTGATAGATTGTAGGATGGCATCATTTCACTCATTGAGAAGAAGAAAAAACAAAAACAATTGTCCAAAGTTCCCTAGTGAGCTGAAATTAGAGTCCAAATCTCCTGATTCCCAATTCTCAACAAGTAGTCAAATCTGAAGGAAATGGGATACAGATATAGAGTGCTAAGATGTCAAAGCTAGTAAAAATTTCATTAAGAGATTAATACATTTCCTTCTCCAGCTCATTTTACATATGAGGAAACAGAGGCAAACAGGATTGAGTAACTTGCCCAGGATCACACAGCAAGTAAGTGTCTGAGGCCAGATTTAAACTCAGAAAGATGAGTCTTAATTCCAGATCTGGCACTCTGTCCACTTTGCCATTCAGCTGCCCTACTATCAGACAGGCACTATGCTAAGCACTCTAGAAATATTACTTCATTTAAACCTGACAAGCAGCTTGTAAGGCAGGTAAGGACATACTAAATTTAAGTCAGAGGTTAGTGAAAAGATATATATATTTTTCAAAAGCCCCTGAAATCTGTTCAGGGACCTTCAGTTAAGAACCTCTTTTCTAAGCCACCCCCGTAGTTCTACACATGAGGAAACTGAGGTGAACAGAGGTTAAATAACTTCCTCAAGGTCAAGGTCACACAGGCAGAACATGATAGAGCCATCAATCTAAGGACCTCTGACTCCATATGGAGAGCAATCACTGAACCTGGACATCTCTTTACTTAAATGGATTCCTGGGGGCAGAAAGGAGAAAAAAAAAAAGGTGAGAGAAACTAGTCCATTTCCCAGAAAAAGGAAATTACTAGTCCAATGAGTGGTCTAACAATTTTTCATCTTTTCCTGCAAGATTTTTTTTCTCCCCAAGTACATGGGAAGTGGCCCTGTGAAGACCATCTTTCTCAATATTTAGCACAAAATAAACACTAAATAAATATTTGCTGAACCAATACTAAATAAACATTTGATAATGCAAAGAGCACTCAACTTGGAAAGAGTTGAAACCTAGTTGGTTCTGGGTAATTTACTTTCTAAGCTTGGACAGGTCATTTCCCCTTTCTAAGACCAAGGATTTGCCGTTGATAACATTTAAGGACTGGACTCAATGATCCCGGAGGACCCTTCTAAAAAAAGGCAAGCCAACAAGCATTTATTAAGCGCCTACTATATGCCAGGCCTTGAGCCAAGCATTGGTGATTCAAAGACAGGAAAAAAACGTTCCTGACATGGAAGTTAAAGTCTAATACTCCTGGGATACTGGCAAATGGACTACTGTAGGTGGAGAACTCAAAGAGATCATATTCTGGACGGCCGCCCGCGGATCTGAAGGAGGAGGAAACGGAGATGCGGGGAGAGGTCAGGTCATTTTCCTCCCCCCCTCCCCGAGCCTCTGGGGCCTCCCCAGGCTTGGGGGGAGGGGGGTGGGAAGAGCTGGGCGGGACCCCTCCGTGCAGCACAAATCTGAGGGACCCAGAGAGTTGTTACCCCTGAGTAGGGATAGGACGGGGTGTCCCCCTGGGCCTAGCCTCAGAGGTCTCCCGGGAGGCAGCGGCTCCGCGCCAAAGCAGGGACCAGGAAGCAGGAGGTGCTTCCTTCAAGCCCCGGGCTATGCCTGCAGGGTCACCGGACTCTCGGCTACCCGCCCGGCACCGCCACGCCCTCGGGCTCCCCGCTGCAGCGGTCCGGCCAGGACGCCGCCCTCGCCTGTCTTTCCTCCCCGTTCTCTCGGCCCCACGGCAGTTGCCTCGGTCCCGGCCCCGGCCCCGGCTCACCTGAAGCCAGGCAGCTTTAGACGTGGCTCCTCCTGCCGGAAGTGCGAACCCGGCTTCTGCAGTCGCCATATTGGGAAGGCGGGGAAAGGACTTCCGGCGGAAGCTGCGCCTGCCCTCGTGCTGCTCATTCCCTCCTCTCCCCTCCGTCGGAGACCCTGGAGTCCTCATGTGCAATTGTTATATCCCACATTTTCTGCCATGCACTGAAACCACTGTTTTCAACATTAGTAATAGCACTTTAAGGTTTACAAGACACTTCTTATATATCACATGTCATTTGATCTTCACGGCAACCCTAGGTTCCTCCATTTTTCAGAGAAAGAAACTGAAACTGGAGGAGGTTGTCACTTGCTCAGGGTCTCAGCATTTGAAGCAAGTTTCTTCCAGTCTATATCCACCATCCCATGTTCACCATTAAATCCACCATGCCACCTCATTGCCATAATAGTAACAGTGGCTAGTCTAACTCCCAGCACCTATGTTACAATTCACTTCTCCTAGAAGGTTCTTTCTTTAAAAGGGCTGGGAAGCCTCTATCCTCTTTCAATGGTTCAGCCTCCAAAGATCGTGTACCCTCGGTTTTAGGAAGTCCAAACATCCCAGTTTCATTCAATCACTTAACAGTCTGATTAGCTTAAAAGCCAAAGGAAGGTTTACTTCAAAGGTATAGCAAAAACAAACTTTTTCCCCAACAACTGGGGGTATAGCCACTCTATAGTTCTACATGGCAACAGTTCCACCAACATCCAAATCCAAAGTCCCCCTCAACTCAAATCCCAGTAACTACCTTCTCAAGGGCTTCTCTACTGAGTTGTAATCACATCTGGGGGGGGGGGGGGAGCTAGGTGGCGCAGTGGATAGAACACCAGCCCTGAAGTCAGGAGGACCTGAGTTCAAATGTGATCTCAGACATTTAACACTCCCTAGCTGTGTGACCCTGGGCAAGTCACTTAACCCCAATTGCCTCAGCAAAAAGTAATCACATTTGGCCTGTAATCTTGGTCTAAGATGGAGCTTCAAAGTTCAGGGACTCCACCTAGAACTGAAGAGACAAATAAAACAGCCCAAAACCCCAAACCCATTTCTTGGGGACATAGGACCAAAAGGGAACACCTTCTCTTCCCTCACCCCCTAGCCAGTGCTGTAGTCACAGACATCAGTGGAGAGTGCTCCACTGGCCTTAGAGATTTAAAGACTACAGACAGTAGTGGTAGGGAAATGTAGTATAGGACCTTCAAGAAGCAGGTCTCTGGCTTGGAGATGCAATCTGGGTATATGTCAGTCTTGATGATCTAAGTTTTCTTCTACCAGTCTGTATTCTAAGATATTTTCTAGCTCTGACACTGGAAAAAGTTTACTATGTACTTACTATGCACAAGTATACAAAAGTTCCTGCTTCCAAAGAGTCTACCTTCTATTCAGGTTGTATGGAAGGATAAAGGAATGAATGAAAATACACATAAAATAAGGTAAGGATGAAAAAGAGAGGAGCAGTAAAAGCTGAGGGTGTCAGGAAAGGGATTCTCAAAATGGTCTCATCTGAACTGAGGTGAGGGGTTGCATTCCAGATATGGGACATAGAACGTCCTTGGTGGTGGAGCCACAGCTTGACTAATCTGGCTGGACTGTGGAAGGTTAAGGGGAGCAATGTGAAATAAATTGGGGAAGATAGGCTGGAGCTAGATTGTTAAGGACTTTAAATGTCAGGGGGGGCTTGAGAGCCCATAGAAGCTTCTAGAGCAGAGAGCTGATATTGTGTAGGCCTGTGCCAACACTGTGTTCTTCTACAGTACACTTCCCCCCCCCCCCATCTTATATTCTGATTTGTTTCTTGTTTCTTTGCCTGGAATGTATTCCTTCCTTCCCCTCTGCCCAGTTCCATAGGGCACTTCCTCTAAGATGCAGCTGAGTGTGTTTGTGTATGTAATTGGGTTTTTAAAAATCTCAAAAGTATTTTATTTTTCCAATTACATGTAAGCATAATTTTCAACAATCATTTTAATTTTTTATTACAAATTTTCCCTCCTTCCTTCACCTCTCCCCTCCCCAAGGCAGCAAGCAATTTGATAAGAGGTTATATGTGTACATTCATTTTAAATATATTTCCATATTAGTCATGTTGTGAAAGAAATTTCAGAAAAGGAAAAACCACTAGGAAAAAAACAAACAATAAAAAGGTGAAAATAGTATGCTTCGACTCACATTCAGTCTCCCTCTTAATGCAGATGACATTTTCCATCTCAAGTCTATTGGAATTGTTCTGGATCACTGCATTGCTGAGAAGAGCCAAGTCTATCATGGTTGATCATCACATAATTTTGCTGTTACTGTGCACAATGTTCTCTTGGTTCTGCTCACTTCACTCAGCATAAAATGCAGCTCTTATACCATTTTCAGCAAGAATTTTTTCCTGATCCCCGCCCCAAACATTAGAGCCCTTTCTCCCATGCTACCTTACATTTAGCAACTTTGTAAAGATTTAAATTTATCAACTTGAAAATCATGCTGAATATTATTATGTACTTTTTGTCTTGGAGGCAGCAAAGTGGCACAGTACTCAAGTGTCAGGCTTGAAGTCATGAAGATTCAAGTTCAATTTCTGCCTTAGATATAGCTGTTTGACCTTGGGCAAGCCATTTAATCTGTTTGAGCTTTCTCTCTCACCTATAAAATGGTTGTAATAATAAAATTCACTTCACATGGAGTTGTTATAAAGATCGATGAGACAACATAAAGAGTTTTGTAAACCTCAAAGCACTACACGTATTATTTTTGTTAGTTTCACCCATGAAAATGTAAGTTCATCCTAAATAGAGATTTTTTCATTTTTCTTCCCTGAACCTAATCCCCTCTCAGTCCAATCCTGAAATGAAGAAACTCTAGTTCATACCTGGTGATTTACGGCAAGTTCAAATCAGGGCCTGAAGAGGCTGAAAGTGGGCTGCTTTCAGCTGCAGGCTGTCATATTGCCCAAAGTCTTCAGCTCTATTCAGAAGTCTTCAAGGCCTGCCTTTCACATGTTTCCTATGAGTTAAAAGAACTACTCCTATCCCCCCTCACAACAGTGAGAAGGGATCCATTTCCATCAACACCATCATATCTTCTCCCCCCCAACCCCCACCAGACGCCTCTTCAGCTTTTGAGCAATAGCCTTAAAACACCAGCTGGAAGATCAAATCCTTGTCTCCTTCAGTGCCCACAGATCTGGGTGGCTCATTGAAAAAAATCAGGAGGTAGAGGCATAGTGAAGAATCATGTGTATGCAAAGGGGTGGATCTTCCTCTGCTATAACCCTTGAGTTTCTGTAGAAAATAAAAGCCAGCACACCAATTTCCCCAGGCATAATTAGCCAAGAAAGAGGGAAGGGGAAAGAGAGTGAGGGGTTCCTGGGAGATAGCTAAGTACTGAATCAGGAGTGTTCAAGTCTTTCTAACACATTGGAATAAATGACTATCAAGATGAAATCATCCCCTTAGGACAAGAAGTAAATAGAGAAACATCTGTTAATGACAACTGCAGTCCATACATAAGTATTTATTGAAAACACAGTTACTGACAGGACATTCCACTCCTGCCCTCCTGAGTACTCTTACATTATAGTCTTGGCTCAGAGCTCATCTTGTTTTTCCTTCTCTTCCCAATTCCATTTTTTCACAAAACATTCCAACCTAGAATAGGTGGATCTTATATAAATATAAATATTTATATATATATATGTATATATATACACTTTTGTATAAGTATGGCCTATAGTAGAGAAAATATATAGTACAATCTTCATTGGACCAGTACCTTCCACATAAAAACTACCATGACCAAATGCAGCTGTGTTCAAGGGTGATGCCTGGGGACATTATGTGGTGAGTTAGGGAAGTCCCATCTGCACAGCTATAACCTCAGGCTGACTCCCTGAAAATCAGGCAGGAGGCAAAAGCCAAGTTGGGGGAGTACAAGGCAGATTTCTTGGGGTCCAGAGACCAAAAGGAAATTGGAAACAGGTCTTAGGGCTGAAAGAGGCTAATCTTTCAGTTCAGGTTACCAAGACTGGCTTTTGCTCCAGAAAGGATTGAGGAAAATTAGATAGAGGCTGCCTTCAAATATGTGAAGGGCTATCCTGTGGATTATTCTGCTTTCCCACAGCGGGTAAAAGTGGCATGAGGATAGAATAAGGCCCAAGATAAAAAAGAACTTCTTAACAGTAAGAGCTGTTTCAAATAGAATGGGCTGTCTCTAGAGGTAGTGAGCTCCCCACTACTGCAAGTCAGCAAACAGAAGCCAGATGACTACTTGTTAGGGATGCTAGAAAGAAGGAATTCATGCTTCATGTAGGAGCTGCCCAATCACCTGCTTCTGAGGTCCCTTCCATCTTTGACATTCTAAGACTCTTTCCAGCACTGACTTGGTTACTGTGAAATTAAGTGATATCATCCATTGCCAAAAAACAAGAGTACCAGAGTTTGTTTCCCTCTCTATCCTCTAAGAGGCCCAAGCTACTTCTGAGAGAGAAGGGAGGAAGCAGCCATATGGCTTTTTAGCTGCAAGGAACCCAGATGGGCCGCCACCTAGTAAAGACCTCTTGCTGCCCTGCCAACTGCTGGGTGCAGAGAGATGTGGCAGTTTCTGAATTTAGAGAAACATTAGAGTTGGACTTCCACGAGAGCAGCAATGTCTTGGCACCATGTAGGGAGATGGGCACAAAAGGAGTCCTCAACTACAGAGGAGGTCAGATTCAGAGCTTGCCTCTCTATATACAGTGCAGGGGCACTGCCACCTTTGGGCTGTCCTTCCTCAAGTTCTCTGCCCCACCCCACCGCAGAGGAGCTCTGCTGGGCTGCCTCCAAGTTTGGACAGGGGCCAGCCACTTTAGTGGAAGTGTGTGCCTTGTGCCAGCAGGCTGCAGGCTGCCCTGTCTGGAGAGCAGAAGAGATGCTGTCTGTTCCCTAACGTTCCAGCCTTTGCCCAGGGCTCCCTTTCCAGGCCCCAGAGTCTGATCCACAGTAGAAAGAAGGTATGACCCAGAGGCCCCATTTCCCTACTCTGAGCTGACTGGAATCAACAGGAAGCTTTTGAGGCTAAGACACTGGGTTGAGGAATAAGTGGCATCGGCCTGGTCACCTCAATCAGCATGGATTCTATACAAGCAAAGGACGAGGCCCCAGAATCTAAGCCTCTCTCTCCTGGACCCAATCCCCCCCTTCTTGGTACAGACTCAGCCATAGTGGTAGACAAAGTCATAGCTGCTGGGCTCCTTAGGGACAGGGGGAGGGGCCTCAGGGATCTGGATGTTCTCCAGGTCGAGCAGCCGAAGCTTCATCTCCATGCTCAGCAGCGTATCCAGGTCACTTTTGGTCAGCTCACTGGACATATCCTTCCCGAGGAGAGCGCTAAGGCCATCAATCCAGATACAATACTGCGGAGAATAACAACAACTCACACTTCAGCTTTTCTCACAACAAAACAGGTAATATTTTAGTCCCATTTTATAATGAATGAGGCTCACAGAGGGACATGGCTAGGCCCCTGGACACACAACTGTAAAGTGTTAAGAGAGATGATCTGAAACCTAGTCTCCTGATGATAAGCCCATAATCTTTTTATACCAAAGGATCCCTCTTCTGCATGTGCTTGATGACAACAATAATGGCTAATATTTATATAGCACCTACTAAGTGTCAGACACTGTGCTAAGTGCTTTAAAAATATGATCTCATTAGAGCCTCACATCATTCTGAGTGGCTGGTGCAGTTATTATCCCATTTTACAGATGGAGAAACTGAAGCAGACAGATTTAAGTGACTTGTCCAAAGTCACCCAGCTAGGTCATGTTTGAAACCAGATTTGAATTTGAGGTCTTCCTGCCTCCAGGCCACCCATCATGTTCCTCAGATATAGCTCAATATGGGTGGACTTTGACCTTCATCTATGAAAATCCAAATTCATAACAAAGATAAATTAAGCAGTGATTGCTCACTTTACAAAAGGATCTTTCTCCTCTAATCTTAAAAAAAAAAAAAAAAAGATTCAAGATAGGATTCCTTTTAAAAGCCAAGCTTTTCTCATGCATTTAAAACAAGAACTAATTTACAAAAATTCAATTTATGCTTTTCTGGAACTTATGATATAAAATAAGGCACACCTATAATTAAATTTGATGTACAGTTCATCAACTACTTGTGTTGTGCAGCCTCAGTAGTCAGGCCTAGAAGAATGAGACATTATTAGGACCTAAATTGATGGTAAATTAAAGAGGGGAGCATCTCCATCACCCCAAGAAAATGTCATTTCCCCACAGAAATTCTTTTGGGATATCTGGCTCATCCTACTGTATATTCTAGCAGTTTACCCTCCTATCTCAGCTCCACAGCCCTCTGGGAGCCATGTGTGTAGTCACTGCTCAAGGAAAGTGCTGAGGGATACGAAGTCTTCCACACACTTGCTGCTCCCTGCCTTTCTCACACTGATCATTCATCTGAAATGTCCTTTTTTTTATTTTTTTCTTCAATGGGTAAATCCTAGCCATCTTTCAAGACCCAACTGAAGATCCATCTCTTCCCAGGAGGAAATCCTGCAGTTTTCCAAAACTTTTTGTTTTTATACTTTGTTTTTACAAACATTTTGTTTTTAACCTAATACTCTTAAGGAGAAGCAGTCAGACACATGGCCTTGGAGTTAGGAATTCCTAGGTTCAAGTTCTGCCTTTGACATATACTATGTGACCATAGGTAAGTCACTGATGTCAACATGAGGCTCCAGGGCCCAGTAACAGCAGGCTTCAAGAACCCTTCTCTTTTTATGCTTCAATTTCTACTGTTAGATATACTGTTTTGGCTAGATGCTGACTTCCTCCCTCCTCCTTACTTTACCATAAGGAAGCAACCCAGGGCCCTCCTCCACTCAAACTCTTATTCCCATTACCCCCTTTCCCAATAGTCAATTGCTGGGCCACTACTCCTCCAGGTCAACAAATGGTCCATATGGCATCAGGGCCTTATCATCTCTTATTCCCACTACCCCCTTTCCCAATAGTCAATTGCTGGGCCACTATTCCTCCAGGTCAACAACTGGTCCATATGGCATCAGGGCCTTATCATCTGTGTGATGCTGAACCCTCTAGAAGGGCTGTTGTTTTTCTAATTAGAATGAGCAAGAAAAGGCAGCCTCTCTTTTCTGTTGGTATTTTAACACCTAGTACAGGGCTGGAACCTAGAAAGTGCTTAAGAAGGGCTTTTCTATTCCATTTCCTGAAACTTCCTCATGTCTTTAGCTAATTCTCTAGGACTGTACATTACAGCCAAGTGGCTGATATGCATCAGCAAAGGTAGTTTCCATACAGAGTTCCCTGCACAGATGAAATCATGAAATATAAGCATTTCATGATGAAACCATAAAATCACCAGCTAAGAGGACATTAATGGCATTCTATATGTAATAATCTGCTGATTTCTTAGCTCTCTGCTAAACTACAGTCCCATGAGATCCAAAGCCAGGCCTCAGAGTTGTACCATCCTAGTAGGCCCAAGCAGCCACAGGGGTTTATTTAATAATCAGTTATTGATTATTATTAATTAATAATATAATTAATTATTAATATTTTGTAAAAAACCTTGCTCACTTTCATTTCTCTCAGTTCTTGCCCTGACATGTGGATGCAGGTGCTCATTTTACAAACAGCAGAACATCCCCAGCCATTTAAAATAGTCCTCCATGTTTGAGTGGGTAGCAATGGGGAACTTTATCCTTCAGACAATTGTCTTAAGGTCCACTCTTGGATATATCCACCCCCACACCCCATGCTGAAGGCACTTGGAATCAAATTTAACTACCCTAGCGGCTGACCCTGTTCCAGCAGCTGAGTTTACCCTTCTCTTCCCCCACTCTAAAGAACCACAATCAAAGCACTTTCTTTCCTACAACTCAGGAGACGGTGTGGGTGTTATCATCCCCCTTCTTCCTATCCTGAAACTGAAGCTCCGAGATGAGGACTGTGCTGTGACTAGTGATAAGGGACTGGGAATCCAGTTTCTCTACTCCCAAGCAAGTGCTTTCCTCATTACATTACATTATACAAGGCGACCTTCCATCTTCCAAAGAAGGCCTATGCTCACCTCATACTTATTAGGAGCGATGAAATTTAAGGTCTCATCAGGATCATAGAGAATGGAGAAGGCCAATTCCAATACTTCCTGAGGGGGAAATCATAGTATTAAAGAATGTGAAAGTTGGAAAGGATTTTAGAACATAAAATTTTAGAGCTGGAAGAATTCTTTAAACAGAGAATGTCAACCCTTGGAAATTATCTTGTCCACATATTTTGGATGCAGTCTTCTAGCTCCATTTGGGACTCTTTTCAGTACCTCACACTGCTGTTGGGAAGGGTGAGGATTATCACAACAAATTAATAAAAGCCATAAATTAGAAATCAGCTATTCTAATTCTCAGTCAATTGAAACCCTTTCTTCATGTTCATTTGAAGCATTAGAAGAACCTTATCTTTTCTCAGAAGCCTTAACCCAGACTCTGAATAATTTACCAACTTCAAGTCTTTCAATCCAACGCCAATCAAAGAAATAGATGGGACACAAGATGAGGCAGATCTAATCAAACAACTCACCTATGTTAACATTTTGCCTATGCTCTACTTAGCTCCCTAGTCCTCAGCTAATGACACACAGATTCCAACAAGCAACTTCTTTCAAACTCACCTTGTTCTGCTTGAGAGCACTTTTCTCTTTCATATGAGGACAGTCTTTCCCCGTGACAATGGCCTTGATATCTGCAACAGGAACTAAAAAAGAGAAACAGTCTTATGGAAGGGCAATTTGACTTTTTAAAGCTTGAAATTATAAGCTGGCCTTTAGGCAAGGTAGCTTGATTTTTTAAAAGTTAATATCAAAGGTTATGAACAGGCTGTTTTCAACAAAAGAAATGCAAACTATCAACAACCATATGAAAGAATGTTCTAAGTAACTGATAAAATAAGAAGTGCAAATCAAAGCAATACTAAGGTTTTAACCTTCCCTCAGATATCCAATTCATCAGATTGAGACTGGAAATTAATTCTCTCCTCTAGTCAAATAGATGGTAAAATATGAGTGCACAATGAGGCAGACACAACCAGAGACAAAAGTATTGACATGGCTTAATTTCTTTATTAAAATGTAAAGTTCTTGATGCTGAGTGAGATGAGCAGAACCAGGAGATCGTTGTACACGGCAACAACAGTACTATATTGCTCATGGGTAGGCAGAGCGAACATAATAAAAATGACAATACTACCCAAACTAATCTACTTATTTAGTGCCATACCAATCAAACTCCCAAGAAATTATTTTACAGATCTAGAAAAAATAGTAGCAAAGTTCATTTGGAAGAACAAAAGGTCAAGGATTTCAAGGGGATTAATGAAAAAAAAGGCAGATGAAGGTGGCCTTGCTGTACCAGATCTAAAACTATATTATAAAGCAGCGGTCATCAAAACCGTTTGGTACTGGATAAGAAATAGAGCAGTGGATCAGTGGCACAGGATAGGTTATCAGGACAACCTAGGCATTAACCTTAACAATCTAGTGTTCGATAAACCCAAAGAACACAGCTTTTGGGATAAATACTCTCTATTTGGCAAAAACTGCTGGGAAAATTGGAAACTAGTGTGGAAGAAATTAGGGCTTGACCCATACCTAACACCACATACCAAGATAAGATCTAAATGGGTTCATGATCTAGATATAAAGAGGGACTTTGTAAGCAAGTTAGAGGAACGTAATATAGTTTATCTCTCAGACCTGTGGAGGTGGAACAAATTTATGTCCAAAGAAGACTTGGAACTCCTAATTGAACACCAGATGGATAATTTTGACTATATTAAGTTAAAAAGTTTCTGTACAAACAAAACAAATGCAGACAAGATTAGGAGGGAAGTATCTAATTGGGAAATCATCTTTACATTTAATGGTTCTGATAAAGGCCTCATTTCTAAAATATATAGAGAATTGTCTCATATATATAAGAATTCAAGCCACTCTTCAATAGATAAATGGTCAAGGGATATGAACAGACAATTTTCAGATGATGAAATTAAAACCATCTCTAGTCATATGAAAAGTTGCTCCAAATCACTATTGATCAGAGAAATGCAAATTAAGACAACTCTGAGATACCACTTACACACCTGTCAGATTGGCTAAAATGACAGGAAAAGATAACGATGAATGTTGGAGGGGATGTGGGAGGGCTGGGACACTAATACATTGTTGGTGGAACTGTGAACGGATCCAACCATTCTGGAGAGCAATTTGGAGCTATGCTCAAAAAGTTGTCAAACTGTGCATACCCTTTGACCCAGCAGTGTTTCTACTGGGCCTATATCCCAAAGAGATCTTAGAGGAGGGAAAGGGACCCACATGTGCAAGAATGTTTGTGGCAGCCCTTTTTGTAGTGGCTAGAAACTGGAAACTGAAGGGATGCCCATCAATTGGAGAGTGGCTGAATAAATTATGGTATATGAATGTTATGGAATATTATTGTTCTGTAAGAAACGACCAGCAGGACGATTTCAGAGAGGCCTGGAGAGACTTGCATGAACTGATGCTGAGTGAAACAAGCAGAACCAGGAGATCATCATGCACAGCAACAACAGTATTACATGATGATCAATTCTGATGGACATGGCTCTCTGCAATAAAGAATTGTCTCAAACCAGTTCCAGTTGTTCACTGAAGAAAACCATATACACCCAGAAAGAGGGACATGAAATATGGACCACAACGTAACATTTTCATGATCTCTATTGACATTTGCTTGCATTGTGTTGCCTTTCTCTGATTCTTTTTTTTTTTCTTGTAGATAGGATTTTTCTTGCATAACTTCTCAAGCATTTCAACATTATTAACATGTAGTGGACTTCCTGCCATCTGGGGGAGGGGAGGGGACTGGGGGTAAAATTTGTATTGGAAAGCTTTGTAAAGATCAAGGTTGGGGAACTACCCATACATATGTTATACAAATAAAAAGCTTAAAAAAAAAAAAAAAAACAACAGTACTATATGAGGATCAGTTCTAAGGGACATGACTCTCTTCAACAATGAAATGCTTCAAACCAATTCCAATTGTTCAGTGAAGAAGGCCATATACACCCAGAGAGAGGGATGTGAAATGTGGACCACAACATAACATTTTCATGTTATGTTCTCTACTGATGTTTGCTTGCATTGTATTTCCTTTATCGGATTATTCTTTCTTATAGATACGATTTCTCCTGAACCAAAAAATGATGTGTGGCAATAACTATACATATATTCGATTTAAGTATTCTAACATAATTATCATGTAGATATCTAGAGGAGGGGTGGGGAGTAGGGGGGAAAAATTTGTAACAGAAAGCTTTGTAAGGGTTAATGTTTAGGAATTACCCATACATACGTTTTGCAAATAAAAAGTATTAATAAAAAAAAATGTTAAGTTCTATTTGGAGATAAGGGGTTATTGGGAAGGGATGATGATGGCCTTTTTTTCTTTTTAAAGCATCAATAAAACATTCATTAAAAAAAAAAAAATGCATTGTCCAAGGGGTCTGAACTTATAAATGGCACCAGAGGATAGAACAACTACTCCATTGCCACTCCTACTTTTTGACTAGCAAATGGGTGTGAATCCTAGTTACTAGCCATGTGATCATGGGCAAGTCACTTAACTTCTCTGAGCCTCAGTTTCCTCATCTGTAAAATGGATAAGATACCACTTCCCTTAATTATCTTGCAGGGCTGACCACTAGTCCCTGCTAATCCTTCCATAAGGTTAAGAGTTAGCTGAAGGTTTCAAGGCCTTGAAATTTTTGTATCATCTTTGACTCTTCCTTCCTTCTCATCTCATATCAATCAAACCATCAATATGTATATATTAAGTGCTTACTATATATGACAAGATAGCAATACCCCAAAAAAGTGCAAAAAAAACTCATCCTGTTTTCAAAGATCTTACACGGGAATGGGAGAAATTAACCTATCTCAATGTGAACGTCCAGGATGAACCCCTAGTAGATAGGAGGCCACTTTAGGAATGATAGCATCAGCAGCTAGGGAGACAAGGAGAGATCTTCTGGAGAAGGGGGCACCTGAGTTGTTCCCTCTGTCAACAGGGTATCAGATCAGTTCTGGGTCTTATCAGGAGGGCTTTTGTATTCACAATTCCTCACACCCTGCCTGCTTTGTGCACAACAAATAATTAAAGTGTGTTGAATAAATGGAAGGTCAAAAGGTTGTGAGGCAACACATCTATCCCAGGGATTTCTCCCAGGTGGAGACCCTCACACCCATTCAACAATAATTATAATATCATCAATACTTTAGACTCAAAGAGCATTTTATATTTACCAAAGTTCTTTAACATTCATCTAATCCTCAACAGTCATACAGAGTGAACAGTAACAACAGCTCCAAATTCTATACTGTTTTGCATTTTACAAAACATTTTTAGCATAGGAGCCCAATAAGTCAAGGAGGGAATTATTATTATTCCTGTTTTAAAAATGAAAAAACTAAGACTAAGAGACCTGAAATAACTTATCTAGGTTACGTATCTAATTTGCCCATGCCTTCTGACCCCAAGATTGGTGCTCTTTCCACAATCACAATTTCCTCTAGGTAGGAAACAATTTACTGTTCCCATTTTACAGATGAGGAAATAAGAGACAAGCAACTTGCCCAAGGTCACACATAAATTAGGACCCGAGCCAATACAAAAGCACAAGCTTTCAGTCAGAGTTGTACCTACTTTTCTCCTGCAGGGATTCAAAGGTCACCTCCCCTTGGGGGTTGTCATCCAGATCTCCATAGTGTAGAACCTTGTGGTTCAGGGCCAAGCGGCAGTACCAGAACCGCTCTGAAACACAGAGGTAATCATCATGCAACACCACAGCTCAGATTTCTAAAGTAAAGCTAGATTAGTGAAACACTTAGCTCACAAACACTCCACAAAGTGTGTTGTCCCAGAATCCTCCTTTATTCCAACTTCCAGTTGAAATAGCCCTCTCTCTGTTTCTTGAACACAACATTTCCATCTCCCTTCTCTGGGCATTTGCTCTGGCTGTGCTGTACCCCGAGAATGCTCTCCTTTTTCACTTCTGCCCCAAAGAATCCCATCCCATCCTTCAAGATGGAGCTCAATGAAGAATGAAGCATTATTTTTCTATTTTCTTAATTTTTCTTGCTGCCCTTTTTTGTGGAACAAAGCTAATGTGCAAATGTGTTTTACATGACATTACATGTATAATCAATATCACATTGCTTGACTTCACAATGGGTGAGGGAAGGACAGAAGGAGGGAGAAAATTTGGAACTCAAAATTTTAAAAAAGAATACTAAAAATAAATAATAATATGGAGGGTCGGGATGGGGAATGGAATGGAGCTCACACAGTAATTTCCATATGAAGTCTTTCACAAGCCCTCCAAACACTGTCTCTCCCAAACTACCATGAATTTAACTATTTTGTATCTTTCCCCTCCTTAGAATATAACCTCTGTAAAAAAAAAAATATCTCAATAAAACTTTTTTTTAAAACAGAAGGCAATTTGCTGTTCAGAAGGGATTGTTTCACCCATTGTGTTTGTGTGCCTAGTACAATACCTAATATATAATAGGTACTAAAAAAATACTTGATTAATTGAAGTTTATGGTCAAAATAGGATCCCCATTTTTCCAACAAAAAAAGAGTGGCTGAAGGAGAGAAAATCATTTACCCAGAGTTATATATTTAGTGATGTCTAAGCCTAGGCTCCCTGACTCCAGGCAAGTCAAGGGGAACAGCTTTGGAAAAGCACTGGTGGGAACAGAAGAAAATTTGTTCTAAGTTTGTTCCTTGTGCCAGATCCCAGGTGTATTGGTGCCAGTGGGGATGGATCCTCCATTAGAGAGTTTTGTGAAGAAGGATCAGGACAAGTTCAAGCTACCCTCCACCTCACCTTGCCGCCGCCGATTCCCAATTTTCCGAAAGCTGCTCCCTTCACAGAGCCGATTCAGACGCTGTTGCTTAATTAGTTCCAGGATTTCTGGCTGGATCTTTTCCCTTAACTCCCTAGGGAAGGATATACACCAGAATAAGGATTAGCTCATGGAGGCAGTTGAACCTCTGGAAGGGAGACAGAGCTGGCAAATGCTTCCTTTATGTCCCACAAGACTTACACAATTGGTGGGGACTGGAAGTCATCCTGACTCATCCTCTCAGACTGGCGCAATCTTAGAATCTCCGAGTAGCTCAGGCTTCTAAGTTTGCTCTTGAACTGATCTAAAGAGTTGGGCTTAGATGGCAAAGCCCGGGTGATCTGCTCTCGTACCACTTGCATAACCTGAGAGAAAAAGATGAGCATCACTACTATGACAGCCCTGAGCTGAGAGCTGAGAGAGCTGGACCTGTCTCTACCTCCAACTTGGTACAGTCCAAGGAAATTCACTTTAACATAATTCAGTTCAACAAATAATCTTAAAGCACTTAGTATACACAAGGGTCTATGCAACAAAGACAAAAAACTCTGTGCCTTTCTTTTCTCAGGGATTCAACATGTACAAGAATAAATACAGGTGAAGGAAAATTGAGGAAGGAGAGGATACTCACAACTGAGATCAGGGAAGGCCTCAAATAGGAAATGACACCTGAGATAAGCTTTGAAGGAAGGCTAAGGATTGAGAAGTAGAAATGAGGGAAAAGTTAAATCTAGGCATCTGGAAGGCTTATGTAAATGTATGGAGGTAGAAAAGGAAGTATCAGCCTTATGAAATGGCTAGTAGTTAGGTTGACCGGTGTGTAGATGTTGTAAAGGGGAATAGTTATGTAACAGAAATAGAAAGGTAGATAGGAGCCAAATTGTAGAGGGTCTTAAATATCAGATTAATTAAAGAGTTTTTATATCTTATAGGCAATGGGGAGTCACTGAATGTTTGAGGGGGGAGTTACACAATCAGGTTAATGCTTTAGGAGTGAAACAGCCACTCAGTGAAGTGGGATAGAATCAATCAAAAGAGAATAAACATTTGCCATGCCATTGGTGAAGGCCTTACTGACACAATAATTCCTAACTCTGATTCTCAATTTCCTTCTTGGTAAAATAACAGGAGTTTGGGCTAGATCATCTCTAAGATCTTCAGATCAGACGTTCTCTAAGTCCATGAAGATTTAAAGAACTCTTAGCACCTTAAGGATTTTACAAATAAAATTTGCTTTTTCATAGTGATTTTAAGATTCTACAAAATGCTTTCCGCAAAACGGAGCAATGAAATCCTTATTTCCTATTACGGATGAGAAAGCTAAGGCTCTGAGAGATAAGGGACCTTGACCTAAATGCTAGAGAAATAATAGTTGAACGAAATGAACATGCCTTGGTATTTCAACCCTGGCAAATACTATAAGATATAAAAATAAAACTTCTTACCATATGTTTAGATAAAAAGGAGTTTACTTGCCCAAAGCTACAAGTGCTAGGAAAGCTTCTGAATCCATCACCTTCAATTATTACTTTCAGCTTTTTATGAAGACCTATCACTTAAAATGATTCTAACTAGGTGCTAAATGCTATAAATTCCCATGCCCAAGGCAAAGCCCTGATCACAATGTCCAAATTATAGCATATGGTAGTTGCTACTAGTACTTTTGAGCTTACTGTAACAATTCACATCAAACCTAATCTACCCTGCAGCATTCTGCAGTCTGATAGTAATAATTCCAGGGAAGGCCTTCTGATCCCCAAATCTGGCTTTGAAAGAGTGGCGTACAAGCTCTAGGCTGGCAGTCAAGAGAGTTGGCTTCACTTTCACTAGCCCTGTGCCTCTGGGCCAAGATGCTTCATCTCTCCATTTCTCAGCTTCCTCCTCTAGAAATGGTATCTGCTCTGCCTTCTTCCCAATAGCCTGGTGAGGCACACCAGACATGGACACTGTTATTGTCATTATCTGACTAGTCAATCTGCACCATCTCCCAATTCAGTGATACTTGGGTCTCAGCTGGAAGCAAAGTCTGCTGCTCAGCTCTCTCTGCCTTGGGCAGGCTCCCCAACACAACAATGACCTTGTTGAAATCTTCTGCTGTTGCCCTCATTTCCTTCCAAGTCTTGTTCAGCAGCTGGATGCAGATTCCAAAGAGCTCCTCAAATGCTCGGTCATGAGTGAAGAACATGGGGTGGTAGTCATTCCGTCCTTCATTTGCTACGAGGAAAGAGGACACAGGAATAGAATAAGGGCCCTACCCTCGGACCCAGGTTTAGAGCTTCTGTGGCTTCAAAGGCAGGGGGAAACGTGGCCAAGAACCCCAGCGATTGCTGTGAGACAGGCCTGAGCCTCAGCCCAGGACTTCCCTTGTCTGCAGGTTTTTCTCAACTTCCTAACCACTCTATCCTTCTCCTGATATAGGAAAGGACCCAGGACTATCAACTGCCAGGAGCTGCTTCATTCTTATGTCACCAGTCAGAAGTGCCCACTGGTAGCTTTAATCAGTTAATAACTTATGCTTCCTTGACCTACCCTTAAGTCCTGTATCTTCTTTTCCTTACTCTACTGGAGAGGTAAGAGAATAGGTAAGTATCAAAGCAGTGCAATCTTATCTCAACCACAGGTAACCTATTAGGAACTGCAATGGAAGCACTAGTAAAGAGTCAAAAGACTTGACTTACAGACCTACCTCTGCTATTTATCAGTTGTGTAGCTTTGGGCCAATCCTCACTTCCCCAATTTCTCTGACCCTGACCTCATCTATAAAATAGCCACTCTCTCATTTTCACAATATTCCTAACAATACCTATGGTAAAGAGATCCCCATTTTGCAGGCTACCCAGCTAGTAGCAAAGTGGCAGAGCTAGGATTCTAACTCAGGTCTCCTGAGATCTGAGCCACTATTCTTCCCTCCCAGAACCCCAAATCTTCAAAAGGCAGTGACCTCAGAGGCAGATCCACCTCACTTGCTCTCTTGTTCAGTCTACTCTTACCCGATCACCAATGCTGGGGGTGAGAATCAAAAAACTTAGATTTGACAAAAAGCCCAATTCTGCCATTCATTAGCTTGATAACTGAGCAAATTACTTACCCTTTCTATCCTATTTTCTCATCCGTAAAATAAAGATAATACTGACAAAACTTGCTTTACAAAAGGGCTATGAAAAAAAATTGAATATAGAGCACTCTGACGTAGGACTTGGAAGTACATTGTTATTCTTGTCACAGTGAGGGGCAGAGGAAGGTAGCAGTCCCAGGAAGACTTACGCAGCTCCCCAACTTGCAGAATTTCACAAAGCATTTTGGTGAGCTCAATGGCACTTCGACCAAAGGGACATTCATGCTTGTCCTCCCGACTGCTATTCTCCAAGACGATCTGCCAAGAAAGAAAGAAATAGGGTGTAAAAAGAGTCAGAAATATAGGAGAAATGTGATTAAGAACCAGGGTCCGGGAAATCCTTTTTTGCCCTTACCCTGATATAGGTATCCTGATGAACTTTGGCCAAGTAGAGCATGTTGTCCAAAGCCAGCATCCCTGGAGGAGTCTGGGTAAAGTCCATCGCGGGGTTAATGTGGTTCTAGCAGAAAAAAACAACATGACATGAGCATTAGCATCTCTCAGGGTGTTTCTTCATCTAAAGAGAAATCCTATGAACCCATTGCCCTCTGACTTAAAGGCTGTGCTCAGCTCAAGTCCTTATGGAGAGTAATGACTTCTTTAAAAGTTTTGCCACCTTGGGCAAGTCACTTTATCTCTGTAAAATGGGAATAATAATCCTAGTAGTGTCATGAGCATCAAAGAATATATCATATACAGACTCTATAACATCAACATGATAACATGCAAATGTAAGCTATGATTCACTTTTGAAAGGCTTGCAACCATATATGTAGGTCAGGGTGTAGGGCCACCAGAGATACATACAGTGAATCCCAGCATCTTGTAGTCCTTGGTATACATGGCTTTTCGTTTCTCTGTTCCACTACCAGTGACACTTGTAGGGTCAGTCTCTGCATCAAATGCAATTCTCCTTAATTCAAATATGATATCTCTTTGTGCCTGAGGGAAAGCAAATATAATTGCTTAGACACCCAAGATATGCTTGGGAGAACAAACAGCAGAACAGCCTCTGTATCATTGGTAGCACCACATCTTTTTTTTTGTTTTAAAATTTTTATTGATTTCTTTTGTTTTTATCACCTTCATTTGCCAATACATCCCTTCCCCATCCAGAAAACCATTCCTTATAACAAAGAAAAAAGAAATATGGAATAAGTTACACAAAAATAACTGATACAATCATAACCAGATCTGACATTATATGTTGTATTCATCACCTACTATTTACTCATTTCTGAAAAAAAGAAAAAGTGCTACCACCTCTTTTTCAGTATAGAAAAGAAAGACTTGGCAATGTGACCTCCTGCTCTTGGTTGATCAGGACAGATCTTAAAGTTTCCAGGATTAGGTAAAATATGTCCTAGAGGAGATGTCACTGGCTATGAAGGGTCACAAATACGATATCACTCACAAAAAAGCAGGGTAGATAACATATTTGAGATTTCTCATTTCCCTGGTGGGAGAGCAAGGAACACTATCACTAGACCTAGCACTAACCTGATCATTAGGGTCCATCTTGGTCATCATCCTCTCTTCCAGAAGGTTAAAGGTCAGGACTTGAAGTACATAGAGCTGATGAGCCATCTCTGTTTTGATTGGGCGATTACCCCGAATAACATGCTGAAAAATCAAAAGGACAAGGAAGAAACAATTGAATGAAAGGACCAATTACAGAAGTCTTATACATTTTATATACACTTTTTTTTAGTACACTTTGAGTGATTCTGCTTGCACTCTTCAAAGAATTTATACCTAAACTTCTCTTCTTAAAACATCTAATACTGTCATCCCCACCGTCCTGAGCAGAAACTTTCCCCCCTTTCGTCCCAGAAAACCTTGAGAAATATTTTATCAAGAAAGCAGATCTTAATTCAACAATTCAAATAACCCCAACATTATCCTCCATTCTTTCTTCTTCAGCTCTGGTCTTGTCAGAAGAGAAAGTCCTTTTTCTTGCCAATGCCCAGTCCTTTTTACATGTGCCCCTTATCTCATTCATTTCCTTTTATTTCTCCAGGAGTTTCCCCTTTAATAAACCCTTTAACGCTTCCTAATTTTATTTTTTAAATGGTATTGTCTGTTATTATAAACTTAAACATAAGCAATCGTGAACATTTTCATGATTTTATATCATTTCTAAATAAAGTGTTGCTGTAACAAGTGTATGTAAAATCGTAAATTTCTATTGTTTTCAGCTTGGTTTTTTTAAAAAGTATATTAACTCACCAAGCTGTCCTACTTGTCTGTATCTCCCTCTGAACTGCCTTCTGTTCTCCTCAGAGAATTTTTTAAATGTTTCAATAATGCTTTTATTTTTTCTTCTTTGGGGGGGTATCATCACTAGCCTATCTTCACCCGAAATAAAAACCAAAAATCTCCACCCTTATAAAATCTCCACCCTTATGCATAATCAAGTAAAATAAGTCCATTTATTGGCTATCTCCATCAATGTATAGCTCATTTTCTATCTTTAGTTTATCACCTCTTTATTAAGAAGATAGAACATGCTCCATTGAGAGATGGGTGGTCTAAGAGATCAAGTACTGGATTTAGGGTCAGAAAGATCTAAATTCTAATTTCCCTTCAACACATACTAGCTCAGTGACTTTAAGCAAGTGACTTAACCTCTGGCAAAACAGGAACAATAATATTACCTCTCTCACAAGGCTGTTGTGTAAACCAAACAAAATACAAATAATATTATATGTCACATGTTTTGTAAATCAAAGTAGTCTAGACATGTCAGCTATTATTAACATCATTATCAGTTCTCTGAAGTCATAGCAGGTCACTGAATTTATCAAAGTTCTTAAATCTTTCAAAATTGTTTTTCTTTATTATTTAGTCATGGTATAAAGTGTTCTCCTGGTTCTGTTCACTTCATTTTGTTTCATTTCATGCAAGTTTTTCTATGAATATAATCATTTTGTCTTTTCCTGTGGTATAATAATATTCCATGATATTCATGTGCTGTAATTTTCTCAGTCATTGCCCAATTAATGGGTACTCTCTAAATTTCCAGTTGTTTACTACAACCAAAAAAATGCTTCTCTGAATATTTTTGTACATATAGGTCCTTTCCCTTTTTCTTTTACTGCTTCGGGGTGTCTGCCTGCTAGTGGTATTGCACAGTGTAGTGACATTTTAGGAAGTGTCCCAAATTATTTTTCCAAAATAGCTAGCCTGGGACAGCTAGATGGTACAGTGGATAGAGCACCAGCCTTGAAGTCAGGAAGACCTGAGTTCAAATCTGGTCTCAAGACACTTAACACTTCCTAGCTGTGTGACCCTGGGCAAGTCACTTAACCCCAAATGCCTCAGAAAAAAGGAAAAAAAATAGCTAGCCCAATTCTCAGTTATATCAACAATGCATCAATGTTCCTGTCCTCTCATATCCATCCAAAAACGATAATTTTTCTTTTTTTGTTGTTGTCTTTGGCAATACAATGGAACTATAAACTAGTCTAACCACTGTGCAAAACAATTCGGAATTATAAAAAAAAGGAACTAAAATGTCCAAAGCCTCTGACCCAAAGTTCCAATTGCTAAGCATCTGTTCCTAAGCAGATTAAAGACAGAACAAATTTTCCCAAAGAAACCAAACTATTCATAGTAGTATTTTTTAGCAGTGAGAAAAGAACTAAAAACAAAGTAAGTGCCCATTAACTAAGGAATGGCTAAATAAATTGTGGTAGGGGCAGCTAGGTGGCCCAGTGGATAGAGCACCAGCCCTGAAGTCAGGAAGACCCGAGTTCAAATCTGGTCTCAGACACTTAACAAGTCCTAGCTGGGTGACCTTGGGCAAGTCACTTAACCCTAATTGCCTCAGGAGAAAAAAAAAGGCAATAAATAAATTGTGGTACACGGGTGTAACTATTATCAAGGTATAAGAAATGACAGATATTGAAGATACCAGAGAAACATGAGAAGACTGAGATGAACCAATACAATGCAAAGTAAAGAGAACCAAGAAAACAACTGTGTGTGCAGAATACAAGAAACTAAATAGAAAGGATATTAAAATAAAAGTCAACACAATGCAATTATATATCACAAAGCTTTGCCCCAGAGAAGGAATGAGAATATACACCTCCTCCCTTTCATTGGACAGGTAGGGGACAACTGTGAAATGGGGCATGAGCCATTAAACACAATCAAACACAGATTTTGCTAATCTACCTTTAAAAATCTTTGGTAAAAGGAAAGATTTACAGGGAAACAGAGGGTTGTAACACTGTATTCAGAAATGACATCATTGAACAGACAACTTTCAGATGAAAAAATTAAAATCATTTCTTTTATGAAAAAATGCTTTAAATCACTATTGAACAGAGAAATACAAATTAAGACATCTCTGAGGTAATACCTCACCTTTCACAGATTGGCTAAGGTAACAGGAAAAGACAATGACAAATATTAGAGGAAGTGTGGGAAAATTGGGACACTAATACAATGTTAGTGGAGTTGTGAATTTATCTAAGTTCTGGAGAGCAATTTGGAACTATGCTCCAAGGGTTATCAAACTCTTTAATCCAGCAGTGTCTCTACTGGGTCTGTAACCCAAAGAGATTGTGAAAAAGGGAAAGGGAACCACATGTGCAAAAATGTTTGTAGCCGCCCTTTTTGTAGTGACAAGGAACTGGAAATTGAATGGATACCCATCAATTGGAGAAGGGCTGAATAAGTTATAATATATGAATGTTGTAGAATACTATTGTTATAAAATACTAATGTTACAGAATACAATCAGCAGGATGATCTCAGAAAGGTCTGGAGAGACTTGCATGAACTGATGCTAAGTGAAATGAGTAGAAACAAGAGAACATTGTACATGGCAACAGTAAAATTATACCATGATCAATTCTGATGGATATGGTTCTTTTCAACAATCAAGTGATTCAGATCAGTTCCAATAGTTTTATGATGGAGAGAACCATCTCCACCCAGAGAGAGAACTATAGGAACTGAGTGTGGACCACCACATAGCATTTTCACCTTTTTTTGTTGCTGTTTGCTTTTTTGGTTTTTTTTTTCCCCTCATTTTTTCTTTTTTTGATCTGCTTTTTCTTGTGCAGCAAGATAATTGTGGAACGATGTATAGAATTGCACATGTTTAACATATATTGGATTATTTGCTGTCTAGGGGAAAGAGTGGGGGGAAGGGAGGAAAAAAATTTAAAACAAGACTTAGCAAGGGTGAATGTTGAAAACTATCTTTGCGGCCTCATTTCTAAAATTTATAGAGAATTGTCTCATATATATAAGAATTCAAGCCACTCTTCAATAGATAAGTGGTCAAGGGATATGAACAGACAATTTTCAGATGATGAAATTAAAACCATCTCTAGTCATATGAAAAGTTGCTCCAAATCACTATTGACCAGAGAAATGCAAATTAAGACAACTCTGAGATACCACTACACACCTGTCAGATTGGCTAAAATGACAGGAAAAGATAACGATGAATGTTGGAGGGGATGTGGGAAAACTGGGACACTGATACATTGTTGGTGGAACTGTGAACGGATCCAACCATTCTGGAGAGCAACTTGGAACTATGCCCAAAAAGTTGTCAAACTGTGCATACCCTTTGACCCAGCAGTGTTTCTACTGGGCCTATATCCCAAAGAGATCTTAGAGGAGGGAAAGGGACCCACATGTGCAAGAATGTTTGTGGCGGCCCTTTTTGTGGTGGCTAGAAACTGGAAACTGAAGGGATGCCCATCAATTGGAGAGTGGCTGAATAAATTATGGTATATGAATGTTATGGAATATTATTGCTCTGTAAGAAATGACCAGCAGGACGATTTCAGAGAGGCCTGGAGAGACTTGCATGAACTGATGCTGAGTGAAACGAGCAGAACCAGGAGATCATCATACACAGCAACAACAGTATTACATGATGATCAATTCTGATGGACATGGCTCTCTGCAACGAAGAATTGTCTCAAACCAGTTCCAGTTGTTCGCTGAAGAAAACCATATACACCCAGAGAGAGGGAAATGAAATATGGACTACAACATAACATTTTCATGATCTCTACTGACATTTGTTTGCATTGTGTTGCCTTTCTCTGATTCTTTTTTTTTTTCTTGTAGATAGGATTTTTCTTGCATAACTTCTCAAGCATTTCAACATTATTAGCATGTAGTGGACTTCCTGCCATCTAGGGGAGGGGAGGGGAGGGGACTGGGGGTAAAATTTGTAATGGAAAGCTTTGTAAAGATCAATGTTGGGGAACTACCCATACATATGTTATACAAATAAAAAGCTTTAACAAAAAAAAAAAAAACTATCTTTGCATATATTTTGAAAAAAAGACTTATTTTAAAAAATGCAAGTGAATTTTTAAAAAAAGAAATGGCATCATAAGCTTTACAACTTTACAAAATAAATATTTGTTGAACAGAAGAAAGACATCTGAATAAGTGAGAACTATAATTTCTGTAACACTTTATGGTTGGCAAAGTTCTTTCCTCACAACAATCATATGGGATGGTTTAAATTTTATTATCCTCATTTTCCAAATGAAGAAACTGAGGCTGAAAGTACTTAAGTAGCTTGCTAGAGGTCACATATCTAGTAGTAGAGAACCAGGATTCAAACCTTACCTTCTGCACTGCTCTTCAATACACAAATAAGAGTTTTAAGGGCCATGTTTCTCTCTGATGCACAAGGACTTTCTCTCTCCTAAGAGATAATATTGACCCTTTTTCCATAGGGGAATGGCCATGTACTCCCCTAATCCTTTCTATGTAAAATCTTAGGGGAAGGCCTCAAGCCCACTTATCCACTAAGGATAGTTCTGGGCAATCTGACACTCCACCATGGAGGTGGAGTTCTTCACTTCTGGTTGACTGAATTTGTTTCAGAAGCCTTTGATATCCATCTACATGCCCCTTCCCCACAAAAAAATAGCAGTACATCACAAACTTACATTCAAGATTATGTTTCGAAGGTGCTTCTGTGCAAATGCATTGGCCATATCCTGTAAAGAAAATCAAGGTAAGCATGAAGTGAAAGAGATGGACACACAAAGACGAAGCTGAGGACCAAAGAGTGAGTAGTGGATGGCTCATTACAGGTCACCCTGTCCAATCCTCTCATTTTACAAATGAGTAAACAAGGCAAAGAGAGCTTAAGTGATTTGCTTGTTATATTCACAGATATAACAAGCAGCAGAATCAGGACCTGAGCCCATGTCTCTGAATCTGAAATCCACTACTTTTTCCACTGTTCCATGCTGCCTCTTTTTATGAATCCTACCCTACACCATTAACTCCTATCAGGATGAACTCATCATGTAGATCATATACATATATGTATATATATACATATATATATATATATATATATATATATATATATATCCTATTATATCAAGTTTTTCTGAAAAAACATGGAAATAGAAATGTGATAAAATGAAGAAAATGCAATTGGTTATTTCTAACCCAAAAACAATGATGTTTTTATTTCCCAAACATTTTTTTTTGTGCAAGTCCAAATAACTCATAATGTAAACCGGTGTATTGTCTTTAAAAGAAATGTGGATTGGTTCAGTCTGAGAAAGATGTTATGAAGAAATCAAATGGACACTTCACACAGAGAACAGATGGCAAGCAGACAGTGCTGCTCTCTAAGCTATGACAGACACACGGGACTGTGGCTACCTTTGGCTTCCTGGCCAAATGCTGCTTCTAAAAGCAAAAATAATGTCCTTCTGGTCCATGTCCTAGCTCCCTCAAATCTAATTCACATAACTCACATGTTCTTGATGTTTTACAATTGCAGAGAATTTCATTCTAGTGGAGGAAAGAGGGTAAAAAGTGGAAGAAACTACCAAGAACATTAAATAATCACAAAGTAATTTCTATTCTGTACCAAAATCACAGATCTTAGAACTAAGATCCAAGTGTTTCAAATCTGGGTTCTGACACTCCCTAGTCCACTGACCTTGGGCATCTTCATCATTTCACCTTTCCAAGCCACAATTTCCTCATCAGTAAATTGGAAATAATACCTATCACAAAGGAGTGATGTGAGCAGAGAATTTTGCGTATATGAGTTCTTTTTTTTACTTGGCCCATGTTTTCACCAGGATAGAAAGCCTTAATTAGGCATTTTCCAGACACTGCAGAACAACAGGCTCTCTGTATCGAAATTGTCTTAAAGTCACTGAGGGAGGGAGCACAAGAAAGGGCACAAGAGAGTCAGTGACTCTCCCCAAGAGTTATATGGCCATGATCTTGGAGTCAGGGGTTCAGTTCAGGCATTCTTAGTCTCTCAAAGAAATTATCACCAAGAATATCATTATCATCACCTAGCCCTATCCCTTTTTACAGAGAACTGAAGCTCAAGGAGAAAAATACAACTGCCCAAAGCCACGTGGGGTTCACAGAGGCAGAGATAAGGCTAGAAATTTGATGGGGTCTAGAGGGTCTTACACCTTCCCCCCATCACATTTACCTCTCCTAAATCCATTCTATTCATATGAAGGAGTTAACATTTCATTATTCTGGCATTATTGGGGAATAAAGTGCTCCATATAACTGGATTTTCAAGTAACCAAATTTTTCCCCTTTTATATTGCCAAGATTCTCTCCCTCCCAATTTTAGCTCACCTTGCTACCCCAAAAGAACAATTTTTCTTAAATTTATTATAATCTCTGCCTTCTCACACTCAACACAATGAAAGTAATATAACCTTTTCTTAGAGACTCCTGGTTATCATTATGATCATCAGTTATTGTTTTGGGCCTTAATCGGTCTTGATATTGAGCCTTGCTGGGATTTTTGTCTCTATACTTAATGATCCCAGAAAGACTATTATATAGTTCTGCCTATGTTTCTGTTTTATAGTTCTGCCTATGTTTCTTCCGACATCCCTTTCCTACTCTCAGAATGTCTTCAATATTTCTAATCTGCTTCCTTATTTTATATATAATTCTAAATTTATGGACACAAAACTGGCTCTGCACCTTTGGCTTTACACCTATGGAGTAAAATACACTTGGATGCCCCTTTTAAGAGACAGCCAGGAAGTATGAAAAGAAAGTTCAAAAGAGACCAGTTGAATGCAGCTACCTCCAGGCAACTGAAACCTCTTATAGGAATGACTCAATCTCATGAAGTAATAATTAGTTAGCTCACATCTGTACAATACTTGAAAATCACAAAGTACTTTATACCTATTAACTGTAATATATTTTTGAAGGATGATATCATTTTCTGTCTTTGGTCCTGAGTTTAAACAGCTCAAGTGAATAAAATTTGTTGGATGGAAATGAATTTCATTGATCCTCCCAATATACTCTGGGAGGTGGCTATATGTTTTTATAGATGAAGAAACTGAGACTGAGAAAGGCTACATGACTTGCACAGGTCACAGTGAAGGTAAACAGCACAAATGGACCTTCCCACTCCAAATCCCATGCTCTTCACAAGCTTGTTGACACCTCTAGTAAAGTGAAAAAGAAATTATTTATTACTTGGGAATGCTGATCTTCCCAGGCTGAACATCAAGGCCTGTATAAAGGCACGTGCTGACTGTGTGGAGACATGGATACAATGTGCAAAACCCCTGAGGCACCCAGACAGCATAGCACATGTCTCCTCCTTCACTGCCAGCTAGGGCCTCCCCACCCAAAAGCTGAGGCTGTATCTTGGGGGAGCTGGAGCAGGGCCCTTCCACAGTGGCAGAGCTACTTACAGTAACAGGCAGGTCTAGAGGATTAAGGAGCTTGTCCTGCTGGCAGAGAGCAGAAAGCACAGAGAGAGGCAGACAGGAATTAGCTTTCAGTTTAGGTACAAAACAAGTACTGGGAAGGAAGAGATTAACACAGCAAAGCCATATAACAAGGACAGACACAGACAGATGCATTGATACCCCCAATTCTCCAGTCAAGAGGACATCAAAAGGTTTGGATAGTCCCATGTGAATTTGGACTGGCACAATTATGAGAACAAGTGATAACTTGGTATTTGGATAGGACTTGAACCTAATTTCCTCTAGTGCTTTTACATCTATTATTTAATTTCATTTTCATTAACAGCTTTGTGACATAAGCAGGACAGGTAATATGTATTGGTAGGTCACCAAGGGAGCCTAAACTCCCTGAAAGTCCTCTACTTCTGCCTTTCCAAAAGTCCCCAAACTTTACTGTTTCAGTCCTTGAAATCTAGGGGTCTAACCTTATCCTATGTGTTTCTTCTTGGATAAACAATTTCTCCAGAACAGGGATAAAACCATACCAAATTTTCTACTGAGGAAGATGAGAGCCAGCCAGGTTGAGTGAGTCTCTCTTGTTCTCAAAAGGGGCTTCAGAGGCTCCTTTCCTTTTGACATGTAGATTTTCCTTAGAACTTGGAGCACAGATCAGGAATATGGCAGGAAATTTACAGGTCACAGAACTCTAGAACTAGGAAACCTTAGAGATCATCTGGTCTAATCACCTCTCCTTTCACAGATGAGGAAGAGGGGTCCAGAGAGGTTAAGCAATTTGTCTGAGGTCACCCAGGCAGACAGGATTCAAACCTAACTCCACTGATTCCCATTTTTATTTTCCCATTACTCCATGCTGTCTCAACATAGGAAAGATAGGATGAATTCTGATTCTCTTAAGAGCCCATATGTTCCAGGTGTGAAAGTAATCATTGATCAAAGGGAGGAAATAAGCTATTTTTAAAAGGCAGCAGAGTAAATAAATAAATGATGAAGGCAGTCACACCTGTCTCTTGTCCTCAGGTGCCTTCAGGAAAAGTGCATTAATCAGCGCGATGGCATAAGTTTGGATCTCTTGATTAGAGCTGTGGGAGGAAAGAAAGCAGAAGGCAATTACTAGTTTCTAAGGTATAGAATATCTTAGTAAGATTTTCAAAATTATTTTTATGTCATTAAATATTTCCCAAATGCACATGTAAAAAAAATTTAACAATATATTTATTTTAATTGAGTTCCAAATTCTCTCCCTCCCATCCCACTAACTCCGTGAGATGACAAGTAATTTGGTTTTGACTATGAGTGAGGTCATGCATTCCACATTAGCCATGTTGCAGAAGAAAACACAAATCAAATAAAATAATTAAAAAATGTTTAAATGCGTCAATCTGCATAAAGAGTTCATCAGTTCTCCGTCTCTAGAGGTGAACAACATCTCTCATCATGAAGCCTTTGAAATTGTCTTTATCAGAATAGCATCCTTATATTATTGTTACTATTCTCCAGGTTCTGTTCACTTCACTTTGCATCATTTCATTTAAATCTTTCTGGGTTTTTCTGAACTCATTCTGTTCATCATTTCTTATATATAGTACAACATTACTCCATCACAATCATATTCCCCAATAGATGGACATTCCCTCAATTTCCAATTCTTTACCATGACAATTATAAGGGCTATTATAATTATCCTTGCATATAGAGGTCCTTTTCCCTTTTCTCTCATCTCTTTGGGATACAGACCTAGTACCATTAAAAGATCAAATAGTATGCAGTTTTACAACCCTTTGTGCATAATTCCATATTGTTCTCCAGAATGGCTGGATTAGTTTACAACTCCATCAACAATGCATTAATGTCCCAATTTTCCCTATCTCCTCCAGCTGTGGCATTTTCCTTTCCTGTCGTGTTAGCCAATCTGATAGTTGTAAGGCAATACCTCAAGAATTGCTTTAATTTTCATTTCTCTAAGCAACAGAGCATTTTTTCATGTGACTATTGATAACTTTAATTTCTTCTTCTGAAAACTGCCTTTTCATATTCTTTGACTATTTATCAAGTATTTTCCAATGGCTCTTATTTTTATAAATTTAGCTCATTTCCCTACAAATTTGAGATCACAGTACGGTTGAGGTAGATGAAACCTCCCTTCCCCCCCACCCTACACAGACACACACACACCTTTGTCTCCAAACAGAAATGCTTCTGGTCAGAATGGTGTGCTAACAGCAGTGGAACAGCCATCATGTCTGAAGAGTTTCTACTATTTCTGGACTGTTTTTTTATTTCTTATGTGATCAGAATGCCAAGTTTGCAACTGAAATCTTAAATCTATTGAACTACTCAAGCCATGAGGATAGCTTGGAGAAAAACAAGACCAGCCAAGTAAACGTTGCTCTTACTGCATATGATATGCAGTTAAACCAAAATAAAGAAAAACGACACATACAGAAATGTTTATAGCTTTTTCTGTGGAAGCAAAGAATTATAAAATAAAACGGTACCTAGCAATTCAGGAATGGCTAAACAAATTATAGCAGATGAATATAATTGAATACCACTGTGCTGTTAATTAATGAAAGGGATGGTTTCAGAGAAACCTCACAATACCTGTATGAACTGATGAAGACAAAGATAAGCAGAACAGGGAGAAGATACATACCAATGTTATATAAGGGAAAAACATCATTCTGCATGACTGTACAAAATTTTATTTCCTTTTTTTCCCCCTTCTTAATGGGGAGCAGGGAGATTAAGGTAATGGAAAGGGAAAATAAAATTTTGTTCATTAAATTAAAACTATTTATAGTCACATGAAAAGGTGCTCCAAATCACTATTGATCAGAGAAATGCAAATCAAGACAACCCTGAGGTACCACTACACACCTGTCAGATTGGCTAAAATGACAGGAAAAGTTAATGATGATTGTTGGAGGGGATGTGGGAGGGCTGGGACACTGATGCATTGTTGGTGGAGCTGTGAACGGATACAGCCATTCTGGAGAGCAATTTGGAGCTATGCTCAAAAAGTTATCAAACTCTGCATACCCTTTGACCCAGCAGCATTTCTATTGGGCTTATATCCCAAAGAAATCATAAAGGAAGGAAAGGGCCCCACATGTGCAAGAATGTTTGTGGCAGCCCTTTTTGTAGTGGCTAGAAACCGGAAACTGAATAGATGCCCTTCAATTGGAGAATGGCTGAATAAATTATGGTATATGAATGTTATGGAATATTATTGTTCTGTAAGAAATGACCAGCAGGACGATTTCAGAGAGGCCTGGAGAGACTTGCATGAACTGATGCTGAGTGAAATCAGCAGAACCAGGAGAACGTTATATATGGCAACAACAATACTATATGACGATCAATTCTGATGGACATGGCTCCCTTCAACAATGAAATGTTTTCAAACCACTTCCAATTGTTCACTGAAGAAAGCCATACACACCCAGAGAGAGGGATGTGAAATGTGGACCACAACATAACATTCTCATACTCTTGATTGATGTTTGCTTACATTGTGTTTCCTTTATCTGATATGTCTTTTGTGTAGATAAGATTTTTCTTGCATAACAATGATAAGTTTGGAAATATGTATACATATATTCGATTTGTCAAGTATTTTAACATAATTAACATGTAGTGGATATCGTATCTGCCATCTAGGGGAGGGGTGGGGAGTTGGGGGGAAAAATTTATAACAGAAAGCTATGTAAGGGTTAATGTTGAGGAATTACCCACACATGTTATACAAATAAAATAAAAAAAAAAATTTTTGTTCATTAAAAGCAATTTAATTTTGGGGCAACTAAGTGGCACAGTGGATAGAGCACCAGCCCTGAAGTCAGGAGGACCTGAGTTTCAAATCTGGTCACAGCCACTTAACACTTCCTGGCTGTAGAACCCTAGGCAAGTCACTTGACCCCAGCTGCCTCAGCAAAAAAAAAAAAAAAAATTAAAGGATTAGCAATTAACACTGATCCTACTATCTTGTTTTCCATCATTAGGCTGTTGGCCTTGTCTCACTTTACAGAAATAGAATGCAGAAAGCTATGATTAATGAACTCTGAGGTTGTGAGTTATAATTCACATTTGCATAGCACTTCATGGGTTAAAGAAAGCTTTCCTCATGAGTCTGTTCAGTAGTTAGTGCAAGGATTACTAGCTCTATTTTATTGATGAAGAAATTCAGGCTCAGACTGGCAGAGGGGCTTGTCCAAAGACATCCAAAAAGGCCTCTAAGTTCAGTCTTCTTTCTATGACACCACACCTGCCTCAGAACACTTCGGAGTGAATTTCCTGGTCTACTGCTTAACCCAATGAATCCATTTGATTTTTTGCTCTGTAAATTCTGGGAAAACATCCAATGCTAGGTTTAAAGACAGAGACAGGAGCTGCAAAGAAAACATAGTGCACAGCATGCTTCCCTTTTGCTCAAAGTGGTGGATCAGAGCTAGTTGAAAGTACAGTCAAGAGGGGCCCAAACACTGCTGCCCACATCCTCGAGACCCTGCTTTATCAGAATCCTGGCAAGACTGATTATGCCAATAGCAATGGAGCAGGGGTCAGAGGAAGGGATCACTTATGGGTAATTTGATTTGCAGACCAGCTGCAAATGAAGAAAAGAGGAAGCAATAATGCTAGTGTTCCCAGGCGGTCACTTGTTTCATTTCCTAGGGAAAATATTTATAGAATGTAATAAAAATTACTACTTACACAGGGCTTTACAGAATTATCTCCTCTGAGCCTCACAATAGCCCGATATACTTAGTGCATCTATGAGTGGTGGTTTACAAATGAGAGACCAAACCTCAGACACTAACAGTGAGAAACTGGGCAAGTTGCTTAGTCTCTATGCCTTAGTTTCCAACTATAAAATGTTGGTAATAATAGTGCCTACTTCCCAGGATTGTTGTAGGATCAAATGGCACTGTATTTGTAAAAATCAAAGCACAGTGCTTGGCCTAAGGTAAGCTCTTCATAAATGCTTGTTTCCTTCCTTCCTTCAGAGGTGACCTGCTAATATATCCAACAGCTGGGACCTGATCTTGGGTTCTCTAATTCCAAATCTATTGCTCTCTTTATCCCAAAACTTATCTGCTACATTAACAAATCTGAATCCCAGTTTTAAATGGGATTTTAAGAGACAGGCCTGTTTTAAGGCAAACATTTTAAAGCATAAAGCACTAGACTAGTAGGGGCTGTACCCCAGCTGCTTCTTGGCAGTAAGTTGCCATAGGGAAAATCCCCGGTTCAGCAGCTTCCTCTCACTCCTAGACTTTCACACAGGAAAAGGGGCAAGAAAGTGGGGGTGGTGTATGCACTAAGCAAATATTATTTTGAGTGAACCAACAAGCCAGCAACTTAGAGTCTTCCCAAAGGAGAGACAGGGATAAGAGAGATGAAAGTCAACAAAGCAAAAGGCAGTGTCTCTTACTCACACCTGGAGGTGGGAGATGAGCTGGCCCACGGTGATCTCCTCAGCTATCTTCTGGTAAAGGCTCTGACTGTTCAGGACCATGCTCTCCAGGATAGCTAGTGACCGCTGCAAGATGGACACATCCACCATGGGCTGGCTCACATACCCAGCAATCTAAACCCAGAGAGAAAGAAGCAAACTCATCTACAGGTTCTGAAAGCAGTGTGCTGGGGCATTACTGACCTGTGAAGATTTGGATTTATGAGGCTAGGACTCCAGAAATTGCTTCTTTCCTCCCACATATCGGGAGTGCAGTCTAGATATGTTGCTATTTACTTTATGGCTACTTGATTCAAAGTGAGAGACTGCTTTTCTCCAGATATGTATTATCGAGTCTTAGGTAAAACACAAGATCTTTCCAAGCACACAAACATGTGTGTTCTCTTATTAACTCTTAAGAGCCAAAGCCCAGGATTCATAACAGGAAGTAAAGTATAGATAACTGGGGAAAGGACATTAAAATGTAATATGAAGATTAGAGGCATCAATAAAAGAATGAAAAGAAAGGTAAAGAAAGGACAAGTTTACATTCTTAGAGACCCATTTCACTGATGAAATCAGAATAACCCAAACACATTCTTTTTTTTAAGATGTATCCCTCCAACATCTTCACAAAATCATAGAATCTTAAGACTGGGAAGGAGCCCCAGAGATCACCAGTTCATTATCTCCTGACAGTCAATGCAGATATTTCCACTCCTAGTCACTTATTCTCCCTAAGTCTCCTTTTCCTCATCTATAAAATAAAGGGGTTGGAGCAGACAACCCCATGGTTCCCCTTCTGCTCTACATTTATGATCTAATGAGGGTCAACTCTGTGGTCACCTAGCTTCTGTATGAAAACTACTGATGGTGAAAGGCAACCCATTCCCTTGCTGGACAACTCTAAGTGTTAAACAAGTTCTGAAGCTGGGAGAAAATCTGCCTCTCAACAACTTCATTACACTGGTTTTAATTCAGTCCTCTAGGGCCAAGGCCAAGTAGAACAAATCTCACCCCTCTTCCATAGAGCAACCATTTTAGTCTTGTCCCTCCTAAAACATGATGCTATGGTCCCATAGGGAATAGAGACTAGGTTTCCCTCCTCTACTGCCAAAGGCATGTGCACATGCACACAGGCATTGCATTCACTCATAAACCAATATGCTCACAGAACACAAACACTTTATTTTTTTAATTTTTATTTATTTATTTATTTATTTTTGCTGAGGCAATTGGGGTTAAGTAACTTGCTCAGGTCACACAGCTAAGAAGTGTTAAGTGAGAACACAAACACTTTAAACTACATTCACATTTCAAATTTTTGCTCTTCAATGGAAGTACTCCAGTGTGTCAACATCCCTTGCAAAATGTAGCTTACCCAGAACTGAATTCTATTCTTCAGGCATGACTGATCTGAATTTGGTAAAAATGCTTTCTAAGTCCTAATCAAACAGGCTGATCCTAATCAGCCTGATCTTAAGCCAACCTGCCTTTATGGGCATCCTTCCTAGGCAGAAAGATCATCCTCTCAGCATCAGAGCACAATAAGCAGCAGATGGTAGAGGCTTAGGAGATGAAGGTATTAAGCAGGAGGGTCCTCACCTGCTTAATGAAGGTGATCGAAACCATGTCCCAGGAGACAATACCATGGTCCATGAGTTCCAGGAAGGCAGTCAGGGTGAATGCCAGCATTTCACTGTAACTGAGTAGTGTGAGAAACATATATAAATATTCAAAACAAGGAGCCAAGGCAGGACAGAAAATTTTTTAAACTTTTATTACCTTTTTTTTTCACCTGACATACCTCCTGCCATTCTCCATCTATTCTCTCCTCCCCGCCTCCCACTTCCTTTTTCATTTTCCCCATTTTACAAATGGGAATATTTGTTCCTAGTATACCCTTTTATGGGTGCATTTTCCCCTACTTTTTGGCACATTTTTGCATGCTGTCTTCTCTCATTAGAGAATAAATTTGAAGGCAGGGACTATACTTCTTTTTGCTTGTGTTTATATCCCCAGTGTTTAGCACAGGGCTTGGCACATAAGTACTTAATAAATACCTGTTACCCTTTGTGTAAACATAAATTAGTTACAATTACTTTGTCCAATCACCTTATTATAGATGAAGCAACTAAGAGTCAGAGAGAAGTGCAAACTGTAAATTTTAGAATTGGAAGGATCTAATCTTTCCAGTGACAAAGTGATCAAAATAGATAAAAGAACTGCAAACTATTGATTGCCATTCGAAAGGCAGCTCTAAATAAGTAAGAGAAGTAAGAATTAAAGCAACTCATTTCACACCCAGCAGATTAACAAAGGTAACAAAAGATGGGAATAGTCAAAGTTGGGGGAGGCAGAATTGTGGAAAGGCACATCTATCTATTGGAAGATCCGTGAATTGTTCCAACCGTTCTGGAAATTTAGAATTATGCTAAAAAAGGGATGGGGATTCAAATCCTACCTCTTTCAATCATTACCTGCATGATGTTGAACACTTGCTTCACCCCTCTTTGCCTCAAATCATTTATCTAAAAAAATGAATAGTTGGACTAGATTGCCTCTTCATGCTGCCCCCCCAACCTCAACCCCAACCCTGTCCAAGGCTTAAATCCATGAGATTTCACCACTAGGTATATACCTCCAGGACATCAAAGATAGAAATGATTCATAAATAATAAAATGTTTAGAGGAACACCTTTTGTAATTATAAAGATCAGGAAGCAAAATATGCCATGGCTAAATAAATTTTGGTACATAGGTGTAATGGAACATTGATAAATTATAAGAAAAAAATAATACAAATACAGAGCAGGAAATACATATAAACAGATGCAAAATGAAGTCAGAAAAATGAAGAAAATAATATACACAATGACTACAACAATGTAAAAGAAAAGGAAAAACAATGCAGCAATACTGAATGAAAATGATAAACAACTCTGGCTCTGAAGATGAGAAAACAACTCCCTGCCTGCTCCTTTTCCATAAAGGCTAAGAAATATAAGTGTGGGACCCTGAGTAAAATGAAAGATTGGACTGAAGGACTGGCTGCTTTAGCTGACCTCCTTCTTTATGATTTTTTGTTTTAATGGATTGCTCTCTGGAAAGGAAATGGAGGAAGGATGTGTTTGGAAATCAGGGTGAGATGTCTAAACTTTTCCTAAGAGACAAATCATGGAGTCTAAACTACTCACATTTATAGATAAGAAAACTAAGGCTCAGAGAAAAGGTGATAAGAGTGAGTTAGTGCCAGAGCTAGGCACTCAATATCAAATCTGGTATTTTTTTCACGGCACATCATGAGCCTAGGAAATTCCTGACCCATGTGACTCCAAAGCCCAAGGAATACACACACAAAATACAATCCTCCCCTAATTACCAGAATGCCAGACTTTGATGGCATCAACTCTTAAGGCTTATCCAAGGTCTCAGGTTAACATGCCCAAGAATTCCCTTTCTGTAACTAAGGCATCAAAGAACTCCTTTAGGCAACAAGATTCAAAATATACATCCAAGCTAAGTGAAGAGTTAAGCTGTAACTCTCAGTGGGTAAGCCATTAAGTAGCATATTGAGGACTTTCAAATAAAACATACCCATATTTCTTAGGGCAGCCAAACCTGAAAGAAGACTTCTGACCTTAATATTTATAAAATAAGGTCCCTAATGCCTCTAAATGAAAAATGGGAGCACAGATTGCAGCTGATGACCATTTCCTAACTTGTTCACATGAACACTGAGAAATTGTGAAGACACTGTACAATGCTGGAAGAACATATTAGACAGTTTGTGAGTAGGAGATGCAGGGTACAGGTGGTAACAACCATGATGGAAAAAAGGATGGGGATATGTGTGATTGAAGAAATAAGTGGATTAAGGATAATCCAGCAACGTGGGTATAGGATGAAAGATCGCAAGTCCTTGTCCTGCACCTCTATCTCATCTCATTTCTGTTAGTCTCAGCAAATAAACAGGTATGTCAAAGACTGATCTCTAATATCTCTGGATTCCTATAGTACTTATCTGTATTGGTTACTAGATTAAATCATATTTTCTCTCTTACACTTACAAGTTATGTGATGACATCAATCAGTTAATTCTGAATTTCAGTCATAAAATATAGATAACAATACCTACCTCACAGAGTTTTCGTGAGCAAAGTATTTTGTAAACTATGATGCACTGTCTTAATAAGAGCTGTTATTATTATTCTTACTTTGGCTTTCCATGTAAGTTTTCTCTCCCCAACTAGACTGAGGGTAGAAACTGAGTTCCTCATACTTCACTGAACATAGCAGATATACCACGAACATTTGTTGGATAAGATAAATTAATGAATGATAACAATAAGAAGTGTGATAAATATTACCTCCACTTGAGGAACTTGAAATCCAGATGGATTAAGTGATTTACCCAAGAGCACATTGCTTGTCTCTATTAGAGTAGGGATTTAAACTTAGTTCTGTTTAACAACTCTAGTGTTGTCATAGTAAAACATCACCTCTCATCTCAGGAAGCCCTCAGGACAGGCTTGTGGCATACTTACTGAGACAAAAGTTTGGTGCCACTCTCTACCAGCCTTGTCAATACCATGATTCCCTCCATGTTGATGAATTCAGTGGCAAAGGTCACATCAGCAGAAAGTTTGGCCAGTTCCTTCATAGCATCCAGCCGAGTCTCCATGTTAGATGACTGTGTCCTCTCCATGAGCTGGCGTGCAGCCCGAGACTACAAAATCAGACAAGTGGGTTACCCGCCCTGCCCACTTTTTCCTCATCTGTTTCTCATGGCAGATCCCTGAACTAGGGAAAAATCTTGGGGTCTGTAAGTGACTGAGGCTAAAGCAGAGTCATTTTTCCCATTAATTGCATTTGAGGCAGGTCAACAAACTTGATCAATAGCCTACTCTGTCTAAAGGCTGGGGATTACCAAGTTAAAATACCAGAGGACTGTTCTTAAGGACTTTGCAATCTATAAGGGGGATATGACAAACAAATAAGTATGATAAAAGGTAGACTGCAACAGGAACAAAGAGGAGGCCTAAGGCAAATACTATAAGAAATCTGGAGAGAAAAAAAAATAATCATTTCTAACTAGGAAAGCAGACAAAGCTATGTGGAAGACATGGCACCTCAACTAGCCCTTAAAAAAGTTAATTTCAACGGGAAGTACACTCCAGGTGACAGTGATACTCTGAGCAAAACAAACTATGGAGGAAGAATATAGGATAAGGCTGGAAGAGAACTATGGGACAAAGTAGTGCAATATGACTGGAATGGAAAATTTGTGAAGGGGAATAGAGCTAAATAAGATTAAAAAGGTAAACTGAAATCTGAATGTGAAAATTTTTAAATGCCAAGCAAAGGAAGAGGTAGTCTATCCTACTGGTAAGAAGCCACTAGATTTTTGAACAAGGTAATGACTTGGGTCAGATTTTTCCCTCTAGCATGGTTATTTTGGCAACTAAGTGAGGTTAGTTTAGAGAGGGGAGAGTCTGGAGGCAGGAAGAACAGGTGGAATACTATTACAATAGTCCAGAAGAGAAGTAATTAGGGCCTTAAAGACTGTGGGAGTGGAAAGGAGGGGGTTGGATGGAAGACAGTGTGCCAAGACCAACATGGTTATTCATGTTCTTCTCATATTTTGCCCAGAGGAAAAAGCATAACACTAGAAAAAGGTTCTTAATAAAATTGTTTATAAAAACAAGCACTCCTCTACCTTGAGTAAATTATTCCTACATGCAGCAGTGTCACTGCTTATTCTGAAGACAGCCTGGTATACTGAAAGGGACAACCTAGGGGTCAGGAGACCTGGGCTTCTAACTTTTTGAAGCTACTTCATAGCTGAGTAATTCACTTATCCTCTCTGGACCTCAATTTCCTCTTTTGTAAAACAGGGATACTACTAATTTCTAACACTTATTGCATGCCAGGGAATTATGTGGACCCTGAGGATACAAAGACAAAAATGAAACAGTTCTTGTCCTCAAGGAACTTATATTCTATAAGATATAAAAGTACATATCACATATTAAATGCCCACCTCCAAGGATCAAATGAGACCATGTATGTAATGTGCTATACAGATAGGAGTGATTTTCTCTTTCTTTGCTACTATTCATCCAAGTAGAGGTCTTAGAGGATTTTTCAAGAATGTCATGGAAGCCAAGTACACTAGTTCTCTGGCAGATTTCTGATAGTGATGCAAAATGAAGCAGAGCTTCTCTCTATATTACAATATATTCCCTTAGCCAAATTACCTGTTCTACTACCCATATTTCAAAGTCCAGATGCCTCTTTCAGGAAGCCTTTGCCTCCTTTCACCCACAAAGAAGTCTCCAGAAGTCACCAAGAAAACCCCAAACAATCAAACCCCAATCTTTACTAAGAAAACATTCTTTTTTCTTAACATGGGTTCTGGAACATAGTAAGTGTTTAATACATGATTGTTGATTGACTGAAGGGATCAAAAAGTCAACAACAAAGTACATGCTAGATCCTGTACTTAACACCAGTGAAATAGATAACAAGACAGTCCCAATCTTCAAGGAACTGACTGTCAAGGTTAGATGACATGCATAAAAAATAAGCTAAAATGTGAGCAAACAAAGAAATAATTCAAAGTGTTCTAAGAAACTTTTTCCTATTATGCCAGAACAGTACTAAACACATAACAGGTTCTTTGCAATTTAGTGAATCTAGACTCCATTGTGTATTTATCACCTCTACTTCTTTAGCCTCTCCTCTCCTCCCATAAATAAGGGTCTTACTAATTCTTTTCCTCTTTCAGTATAGAGAACCCCTAATTATTTTTGTAATTCTGTATTTTAAAGTGAAGTACTGGTCCTTAAGATAAGGGTGATGGGAAAAAATTGTTGCAGAATGAAAAAGTTTGAGAACCATCACACTACAAATGCAGAAGCTACCTCAATGCTTCTCAAGCAGTACTATGATATTTTCTATTTGGGAAAACAGACTTCAAAAAGAATCCAGAAAAATGCTCTATTTGCTCTACAAAAGTATCTGACACCCAGTTTACATTAAAGTTAGGTCATTTCAAGAGACTACTGGCTTGACTTAAGAACTTATAGTTATAGCAGGATGATTTCAGAGAGACCTGGAGAGACTTGCATGAACTGATGCAAGATCAATATACATGGCAACAACAAAACTATATGATGATCAATTCTGATGCACATAGCTCTCTTCAACAATGAAATGTTTCAAACCAGTTCCAATTGTTCAGTGAAGAAAGCCATATACACCCAGAGAGAGGGATGTGAAATGTGGACTACAACATATTATTTTCATGCTCTCTAATGATGTTTGCTTGCATTATGTTTCCTTTCTCAGATTTTTTTCTTGTAGACACTATTATTCTTGCACAGCAAGATAAGTGTGGAAATATGTATACATATATTCGATTTATCAAGTATTTTAACATAATTAACATGTAGCAGACTTCCTGCCATCTAGGGGAGGGGTGGAGACTAGCAGGAGAAAATTTGTAATGGAAAGCTTTGTAAGGATCAATGCTGAAAAATTACCCATACATGTTTGCAAATAAAAAGCTTTAATTAAAAAAAAAAAAAAAAAAACTTATGGTCACAAATAGGGAGATTACCTACCGGTGAGATGGCCAGCTGCAAAATCGTCCCATTTTTTATATCACTGCGGGTCTGAGCACAAAGAAAGAGCAAATAAGAATGTAATATGGCAAGCTTTCAAGCTAACAGGGCCAACAAAGGCTTGCATTGTTAAAGAATGATGTAATAGAGTCTGGAAAATCCTTTGCACAGTACAATGGACTACTACTGTCCCTACTTAGGCCGACTGAACTGGGAAGAAAAGATTTCCAATCAAAAGGGACAGAAAGAGCTAGTATGGTGCAACAGTGCCAACGATGGACTGGGAGTTACAAAGTCTGGATTCTACTTCCAACTCTGCCACTAACTTGCCTTATGACCTTAGACAAAATCACTGACCCTTTCTCTCTTAAGATTCAGTTTCCTCACTGGTAAAATGAGAGAGAATGAACCAGATGACCTTCAGATAGGGTACGTGCTAATGTCCCTTCCGGCACTGACGCTCCAAGATCATAAAATCATTCTATGGTGTAAGAGCACTTCATCTCTGGTGTTTGTTTTAAGGTTACTGAGAGGTCTGACATGCTTTGGCCTGTGATTCAAGGTATAGTGTCACCCAATCAGAAAAGAATTCTATATCCTGCATGTGGGAAGCTCCACCCACCAAGCCCACAGATGTGGCTGTCTCTGGAACAGTTCTCTTCAGAACAGCCCAAATTCACTGCCTGCCTTTTCTCCAGTACTAACCTGCTCAGTGATGTATAGCTGGGGGCCATCTGCATAACGGAGAGTGTAGTACTCCGGATTTGGTAGTGACCACCTGGTTAAGAGGACAAAAACACATAACAAAACCACATGCATACATACAGGACCAGTATCTGCCCACATTATTCCTTACTCATCCCACCAGCTGCAATTCTAAAAAATAATCTGTGTCCAAACCAAATTCCCATGTATAGTAGGTATTAGAGAATGTCTACTAAAATTAAATCAAATCACACTGTAAAAGTACAGTCTGCATTCTGTAAAATATCTTTTTTTAGCTGCCTAGTTATAGGCTATGACTAGTTGTGCCCATGAACCAGAGGGGAAAAATACGAAGTGAAGTGGAGGGAGAAACAGAAAGAACTTTACCATATTACAGACCACCTGGATAGAAGTAATAGATCAGAAAACTCTTCAAAAATTTGCATAATATGGTACTGATGGAAGATTTCAATTATCCAGACATCTTCTGGAGCCTACCCTCTGACAAAAACAGAGTAGCTAATAATGTCTGAGTTTATTTTAATAATGATTCATTCTAGGGGCAGCTAGGTGGTACAGTGGATAGAGCACCAGCCCTGAAGTCAGGAGGACCTGAGTTCAAATATGGTCTCAGACACAACATTCCTTAGCTATGTGACCCTGGGCAAGTAACTTAACCTCAAAATGCCTCAGCAAAAAAAAATAATAATAATGATTCATTCTAGAATATTCTTCCATTCCAAAACAGATCTTCCCTTTTGAAGAATGATATTTTACTAGCAGGCAAAAACTGAGTGCTGGAATAGAAATAATGTAAACTTTGAATGACTACTCCCCCTTAATGTTTATAAGAGAGAAACCATAGGAAGTCAATCTTAAGTCTAACCCAAGTCTTAGCTCTAAGAAGAGAAAATATGAATGAGTTTGGGAAAAGGCTACATAAAATCTCCTGGATCAAAATTCCATTGGACAAGTCAGTCGAGAAGAGGTAAAAAACTTGCAAAAATGATACTATGAAAACACAAAAGGAAACAATTCTAATGAGGAAGAAAAACCTGAAGAGTTATGTGAATAGAGAACTCAATCAACTTAAATTGTTTAAAAAAGAAATTAACAGAAAATACATGTACAGGCAGGTAAAAGAGAATGAATAAAGAAACTAGCTCAATCCTGTAAGAAAATCAGGGGTGCTACAACTCAAAAATAGCCAAGGTTGGGGGAAAAAAAAAAACTAAGGAAAACAAAAGGATTTTTTTAAAAAAAATCATTATTAGAGACTAAGAAGACCTACAGAGGAGAGGACAATAATAACTGTCAAAGAGAAAGTATAATTGGTTAATTCTTATTTTACTTAGTTTCTCTAAGAATGATCTTTCTACTAACCAGAAATGACAAAACAGAATTAGCAACTGGAACTGATCCCTAAAACACAAAAACAGATAATAAAAAATACCCAGTGCCTTTGAGAAAATCAAGTGTCCTAGCCCAGATGAATGAACCATATGCTCTGCACTGAAAAAGCTAATAGATACAAATGCTATGACTGGGACTAGGTCAGGGTCATGTTCAGTGATGTCTGAAAGCTTTTGAAGAAGAGAGGTAATGCCCAACTAATCAAGAGCAAATGTCACAATCTTTGAAGAGATGAGAGTGTACAAATTATAGACCAGTAACTGTGTCTCTGGTTCCTAAGAAAATGCTACAGCAGAACATTAAAGAAAAGGTTAGTGGATATCTAGGAAAGGAAACAGTGATTTCAGAGACTCACCATGGCTTCACTAAAAGCAGGTCAAGCCAGACAAACCTTAATTTAATTTCCAACTGGATCACTAATTAGTAGATAGGGGAATTGTGTGTATTTGTGTTCTACCTAAGCATATGAATTCAATCTTCCTGATTCCAAGATCAGTCCTCTATTCACTATGCAAGAAGCTGAAATTTTTAAAAATTTTATTTTAATAATATATTATTTTTCCAACTATATGTAAAGATGGTTTTTAACATTTTTGTAAGATTTTGAGTGCCAGTTTTTTTTTTCTCCCTCCTCCCCTTAATTCCACCCTCCTCAACAGCAAGCAATCTGATATTGGTTATACATATACATTCATTTTAACATATTTCCATATGAGTTATGCTAGGAAAGAAAAATTAGAACAAAAGGGAAAAACAACAAGAAAAACAAACAAACAACAACAAAAAAAAAAAAAAACAAAAAAAAAAAACAAAAAAAGGTGAAAATACTATGATTTGATCTACATTCAGTCTTTATAATTCTTTTGCTGGCTGCAGATGGCATTTTCCATCCAAAGTCTTTTGGAATTGTCTTGGAAGAGCTAAGTCTACTTGATCATCACACAATCTTGCTGTTACTATGTATAATATATTCCTGGTTCTGCTTAAGAAGTTGAAATTTAATGGACATAAATGTAAATATATAAACCAGTTAAAAACAATCAACTTCACAAGTACAAGTTGGGGGTGACACCAGCCACAATAGAAGCTTGTATGAAAAAGTTCTAGGAGCTTAAGTCTAGTTCAAGCTCAGTATGAGCTGGTGATATAGTTTGCCAAAGCTAACAGGATTTCAGGATGTATTAGGAGCACAGCTTTCCTGAGCAATTTTAGGATTTGAAGTTTAGGAAGGATACTGATAAACTCAAACTGGATATTTGTTCCAAAAATAGCCAGCCAAGATGGTTAAGGATTTTGAATCTATATCATATGATGACAGATCAAAAGAACTAGCTGGGGAAGAGCAAACTTGGGGAATTCTCATAACTGTATTCAAATATCTGAAAGGCTCTTGTGTGAAAAAGGAATTAAGACTGGTTCTGTTTAGCCACAGAGACAGAAAGAGGACTAATGTGTGGATGTTGCAACAAGATAAAATGTACACCTGATGTTAATAATACATAATAGCTAACATTTAGCATTTACATAGCACTACTATCTGTCAGGCACTGTGCTAAGCACTTCACAAACATTATTACATCTGATCCAAACAACCCTGGGAATTGGATGCTATTATTACTCTCATTTTACAGCTGAGTAAACTGAGGCAAACAAAAGTGAAGTGACTTGCACAGGGTTACACAGCTAGTAAATGTCTGAGTTGAATCTGAACTCCAGGCCCAGCCTGAGTCTCTGTCACTGCACTACCGAACTACACTCAGGAAAAGTCTCCTAATAATTACATTTATACAAAATGAAACAGGTTGCCTAACAGACTCCCTTTTCAAGACCAGGCTAAACCAGAAGATTAATGAAATTCTTTTCCAATTTGAAAATTCTGAGATTCTTTGATTTTAGGAAAATCACTTCATTTCTCTGGCCTGTTTCTTCTGCTTTAAAATGAGGTGGTTAGACTAGATGATATTTAAGCTCTAACGACACATTTCTCCCATAATAATTTGGTAAAAACCAAGGATCTACATTGTAGTGCAAACTGTCACCAACTTGTGTGAGTTTGAGCAAGTCATCTCCTCTCTGAGCCTTAGCTTCCTCCTCAGTACCATAAGGAAACTGAATTCAACCTCTAAACTTTATAGTTTGGCATCCCCCAATGAATAAAATGAATAAAAAAATGAAAAGACAATTTTCAGATGAAGAAATTACAGCCATTTCTAGTGATATGAAAAAATGCTCTAAATCACTGATTAAAAAATGCAAATTAAAACAACTCTTAAATACCATTTCACACCTCTCAGATTGGCTAAAATGACAGGAAAAGATAATGATAAATGTCGAAGGGGAGGTGGGAAAATTGGGATACTATTGTTGGTGGAGTTGTGAAATGATCTAAATATTCTGGAAAGGAATTTAGAATTATACCCAAGAGCTATCAAACTGTACATACCTTTGGAATTCAGCAGTGTCTTTACTAGGTCTGTATCCCAAAGAGATTATTAGAGAGGGAAAAGGACCCACATGTGCCAAAATGTAACAACCCTTTGGTAAATGCAAGGAACTGGAAACTGAGTGGATGCCCATCAGCTGGGGAATGGCTGAATAAGTTAAGGTATATGAAGGTAATATAATATTATTGTTCTATCAGAAATCATGAGTAAACTGATTTCAGAAAAGCCTGGAAAGACTTACATGAACTGATGCTAAATGAAGTGAATAGAACCAAGAGAACATTTCACCAGTAACAACAATAGGATGATCAATTCTGATGGATATGGCTCTTTTCAACAATGAGGTGATTCAAGGCAATTTCAATACACTTGGTATGGAAAGTGCCATCTGCATCCAGAGAGACTACTATGGAGACTGAATGTGAATCAAAGCATAGTATTTTCACCTTTTGTTGTTGGTTTGCTTAGATTTTTTTCCTTTTGATCAGATTTTTCTTGTTCAACATGACAACTATGGAAATATATTTAGAAAAATTGCACAAGTTTAATCTATATTAGATTGCTTGCTGTCTTGGGGAGAGAAAAGGTAAGAAGAAAAATCTGGAACACAAAGTTTTACAAAAATTAATGTTGAGGGCAGCTAGGTGGCGCAGTGGATCAAGCACCAGCCCTGAAGTCAGGAGGACCTGAGTTCAAATTTGACCTCAGATACTTAACATTCCCTAGCTGTGTGATCCTGGGCAAGTCACTTAACCTCAATTGCCTCCGCCAAAAAAAAAAAAAATAAATAAAATAAAATAAATAAAAATGAATGTTGAAAACTATCTTTACATGTATTTGGGAAAATAAAATACTATTTGAAAAAAGCACTTTATAAATGTAGTATAACTGAACTCTAAATAATCCATTTTGTAATCTTAGGTTTTAGGCCAACTTTTTTTAAGTGGAGAGCTAAGATCAAAGTGCCCCATTCTTATATGTCTTATTATGCACATAATATATGCATATGGGAAAAGGGGATTCTCTTTTTTAAATTAATTTATTTTTTATTAAAGCTTTTTATTTGTAAAACATATGCATGGGTAATTTTTCAACATGAAAAGGGAGTTCTCCTGTGTGACTTCATCATGTATGCATGAAAATATGCACCAACTTTCATGGCAGGGAATGGAAACAGTAAAGAAAACTGGGAGAATATGGTAGTTAAAGGATTTTCTTGGTGATGGCAACTATATCTTTCCAACATGTCTGTGCTCCAATGAAAGAAGCTGTGAAACTATGACATCAGAATGTTGAAGCATACTACCCATCCCCTGAAGGAGACTTATGGATTCATGTCTAGATTGACACATATGTATTTTTTTAACTTGCCCAAAGCAAGATTTTTTTTCTTGAATATGCCTATGTTACAAAGATTTTCTTTTTCTTTCTTTTTAAATTAGGGGTGGGAAATGGAAAGAAGATGGATTTTTCATTTTAAAAAATCAAATTAAAAATTTTTTAAAGTGGAGACAGTAAACAGTCTTGGGCTTAACAGGGAAGTATATGAATTGTCAATCCCTCATTTGGCATGCAAACCTTTATAAAAACACAACAAGGTACTGCAATTGGCAAAAAACTGTTACCAGAGGTCTTGAGAGCCTGGCTAATCTGCTGTACCTCCTTAAGGGCCAGAAAGATTGTTATATCAGGTCTGCTGCCAATCTCTTAGTAGGACCCTAGTGCAAAGCTCTCTGGCAAATGAATCCTTATCAAGATCCATTAGTGTTGCTTTAGTCTTTGGAGACCAGCAATTAGGGCTGTGGAATTTATCAGTGGACCAAACTTACCCATCACAAACCTCTTTGATAATGGATGCCAGGGGCCGTTTCTGTAAAGAAAAAGACATAATTTCTTACTAGTGATCACTTTCTAGTCATACCAAGGCTATTAATGGAGTAGACGTAAAGTAGGACTATCTCAAGAGAGAGGAGTAGAACACATTTGTTTGTTTGTTAAAGAATAAGCAACTTTACTACAAACTATCCTGATCTACTTCTGGCACAGAATTACAGACAAGATTTTTAGAGCTGAGGCTTATTCCTGACTTCAGTGCTCCCCCCTTGCTTGCACCCTTCCTTTCCCACACAAACATACACACACACACACTCTCTTCTTTTATGATATCTGAAACTCTCACCTGATCAATTTCCAGCAGTTGGGCATTAGCACCTGGCCATTCAATTGCCACTTTGACAATATCAGATGGGGGTGGCATTTTTATTAATGGACCCACCTTCCTCCGATTCGAGAAGCAAAGGGGGTTCCCTGGTTATATACACACATATAAAAACCAGTTCAACTACCTGTAAAGAGAGGATCAGACAGAAAGGAAAAGTCACAGGACATAATAATCTTACTTTTAGTTATTTTGTTATGCACAGTTCAAAAGAGTACAATATTCAATGTAATAGGTGATACATTTGTAAGAGACAACCTAGGCTGAATGATCTTAATCCCAATCCCACAACTGCTGCCAGTCTTGACTTAAGGTTATTGGAAGAAACATTTCCTCTGTATTAGGGGTAGGAGGTCATAAACATCAGAGACAGGTAGCACTCAAAAGAATATATCCATTTTTAGCAACACCTTTAAGACACAGAAGCCATGCTTATCAAATTAGGTCAGGTCAGATCTTGAAATATGCCCAAGTTCTCAGTTCATATTTTAAAAATGTTGACATCTAGGATCATGCTCAAATAAGGAATCAGAAATGTTTGTTCTGGAGCAAAGAGAGAGAGGACAGGATGAACTGATAATTAACTCATAAAATTATGAAATAAAGGCAGAGAAGTCCAGTTTTTTGAGTATTCATCAGGAAAGACCATGAGTAGCAGCAGGGAAACAGCAGCAATCACATTTAAATAACCTCAAAGGGTATGAGAGCAAACAACACAGAAAACACTGAGACAAACAGCAAAGAAATGGGGACAGATACAGAAGTAGATGGCTTGGGAACAGGGATAGAGTGGCAAAAGGAGATAGTTTGAAGAAGATGGGGAGAATGAGAGGCAGAGAATATCACTCACACAACCATGATTAGATTAGAGTTGGGAGCAGTCGGTAGCAAGAACCTTAGGAGACAGAAGAATGTCAGGATATCAGAAAGTAAAGAGTTTGAGATATAATTTTATAGTTTTAGGGGGAAACAGATCAACTTTTATCAGTGCCACCTTGTGGTTAATTTCTTAACACAACCAAAATCATCTCAAAGGGAAAACTTCAAAGTTGTAATGGCAAAGTTTTCAGCACCTTTTAAATGTTGTTAGTCTGAAGCTGTGAAGATCTGGAATTTACATATCATAGGACCAGAAGCAGAGAGCAGAACCTAAATGGCTTCTGCTGATTAGTCATGGATTTCTGGGATGTGAACTTTGATTAATATAATTTGTAAATTATGTTCTTCTGATTTGGGGAACAGTTTCTAAGTGATTTTCAATTTCCCCCTTGCAATCTTTCTTCCTCCTATTGTCCCTTTATACTTACTAATTATTGTCCCTTTATATTTATTAATTATTAACTTCCTTATCATAATGACTAGAAGTCAAAAGGTGATCAGGAGACAAAAACAAGATATATGCATGTGAAATGAACTCATGTAGAAAAAGGAGCAAACTTGTTAACCAGAAGGTAGAACTAGAACCACTAAGAATAATCAGAAAGATTTCATAGGGTATTCAACATCAAAATTTATTCAACAAATATTTATCTGTTTAATTATCTATCAGCAAAGACACTTACTTAGAGGCAGAACTTAAGCTGAGTCTTAAGGGAAGTGAATTTTCAAGAAGCTAAGCTTTCCAAGAGTTAGAGGTGAAAAGAAAGGGCTTTCCAAGCACCTGGGACAACCTATACAAAAGCATGGAAATGGAAGATGAAATATTATGTATGGAGAAAATATGTGGAGTTTCCATTTTATCTAATGGAAGCAACAGAAAGCCACTGAAAATTTAGACCTGTGATTTAGGACTATCAATTTGGTAGCTATTAAGACAGGTAGAAAGTGGAAAGCAAAGGGAAATTACTTAGGAAGCTAGTGTAATAACCCAGGGGAAAACTAATAATGCCCTACCTGGATTGTGGTGGTGGCGGCTGTGTGAGTGGAGGTAAATGACTTCAAGAGACAAGGTAAAGAAAAGAATTGATAGAAGTGAGGGAAAGTAAAGAGTCAAATGAGTTAGATAAAGAGTCAAAGACTCTAAGGTTTTGGATAGCTGGATGGCACTAGAGCACTGATCCTAGAATCAGGACCACCTGAATTCAAATCTGGCCTCAGACACTTAACACTTGCTAGCTGTATGACCCTTCGAAAGTCATTTAACTCCAACAACAAAAAAAAAGACTATAAGGTTGTCAACCTGGGTTACTAAAAAAGATAGCAGTTCCTACCACAGAAACTAGGGGAAAGATAATGAGTTTTATTTTAGACATATTAAATGTGAAATGTCTATAGCAAATTCAAGTAGAGCTCTCCAGTAAGTAGTTCATAATAGAAGAGTGGGAATCTAGAGAGAATAAGGACTGAATATATAGCTATGAGAGTGGGAGCTAATGAAAAAAAAAAAAAAGACTATTAAGAGAGAGGAGACAGGAGACAGGAGAGAGGAGGGAGAGAGAGAGGAGGGGGGAGAGAGAAAGAGAGAGAGAGACAGAGATGGGGGGGAAGGAGAGGGGGAGGGAGGGAGGGGGAGAGAGAGAGAGAGAGAGAGAGAGAGAGAGAGAGAGAGAGAGAGAGAGAGAGAGAGAGAGAGAGAGAGAGAGAGTGTGTGTCAATGATAGCTCCCTGGGGCACATCCCTACATAGTAGGTAAACACGGATGGATAATGATCCTGCTAAGGACACGGAGAAGTTCAAAAATGGAAGGGTTCAAATATGGCCTCAGACACTTAACACTTCCTAGATGTGTGACCCTGGACAGGTCACTTAACCCCAATTGCCTCTCAAAAAAATGGAAAAAATACAATAAAAGAAAAAATAAAAAAGGGGAAGGAGGTCCTAAATATGGTAAACAAAAAATGTCACACACAAAAATGGAAGGAAATAGAATCCTTTTAAGCTAGTAAGGATCCTGTCTTCCACAGCACAAGCAGAGGTTAAATGCTCATTTGTTAGGGATGTTGTATTGGTTATCAATAGGAAAAGATAATGACAAATGCTGGAAGGGATGTGGAAAAACTGGGACACTAATACATTGCTGGTGGTGTTGTGAACTGATCCAACCATTCTGAAGAGTAGTGTGAAATTATGCCCAAAAGGCTATCAAACTGTGCATATCTTTTAATCCAGCAGTGTCTCTACTGGGTTTGTATCCTAAAGAAATCATAAAAAGGAGAAAAGGGCCCACATATGCAAAAATTGTTTGTAGCAGCCCTTTTTGTAGTGGTAAGGAATTGGAAATTGAGTAGATGCTCATTAGTTGGGGAATGGCTAAATAAGTTAAGGTATATGAAGGTAATGGAATATTATTGTTCTATCAGAAATAATGAACAGGCTGATTTCAGAAAACCCTGGAAAAACTTATATAAATTGATGCTGAGTGAAGTGAGCAAAACCAACAGAACATTGTACCCAGCAGCAAGATTATCTGATGATCATCTATGATGGACTTAGCTCTTCTCAGCAATGAAAGGATCCATGGCAATTCTAATAGACTTGGGATGGAAAGTGCAATCTGCATCCAGAGAGAGAATTATGGAGACTGAATGTGGGTCAAAGCATACTATTTTAACCTTTTTGTCGTTTGCTTTTTTTTCCTCAGTTTTTTTCCCTTTTGATCTGATTTTTTCTTGCACAACATTACAAATTGAAAATATGGTTAGAAGGATTTTACATGTTTTACCTATATCAGATTGCTTGCTGTCTTGGAAAGGGGGAAGGTATGGGAAGGAGGGAGAAAAAAATTTGGACCACAGAATCTTACAAAAATGAATGCTGAAAATTAAGACAACCCTCAGGTACCACTACACACATGTCAGATTGGCTAAAATGACAGGAAAAAGATAATGACGAATGTTGGAGGGGATGTGGGAAGGCTGGGACACTGATGCATTGTTGGTGGAACTGTGAACGGATCCAGCCATTCTGGAAAGCAATTTGAAACTATGCTCAAAAAGTTATCAAACTGTGCATACCCTTTGACCCAGCAGCGTTTCTATTGGGCTTATATCCCAAAGAAATCATAAAGGAAGGAAAGGGACCCACATGTGCAAGAATGTTTGTGGCAGCCCTTTTTGTAGTGGCTAGAAACTGGAAACTGAATGGATGCCCATCAATTGGAGAATGGCTGAATAAATTATGGTATATGAATATCATGGAATATTATTCTTCTGTAAGAAACGACCAGCAGGACGATTTCAGAGAGGCCTGGAGAGACTTGCATGAACTGATGCCGAGTGAAATGAGCAGAACCAGGAGATCATTATACACAACAACAATACTATATGACGATTAATTCTGATGGACATGGCTCTCTTCAACAATGAAATGTTTCAAACCACTTCCAATTGTTCATTTGAGAAAGCCATATAAACCCAGAGAGAGGGATGTGAAATGTGGACCACAACATAACATTTTCATGCTCTCGATTGATGTTTGCTTGCATTGTGTTTCCTTTATCCGAATTTTCTTTCTTGTAGATACGATTTTTCTTGCACAACAATAAGTGTGGATATATGTATACATATATTCGATTTGTCAAGTATTTTAACATAATTAACATGTAGTGGATATCCTGCCATCTAGGGGAGGGGTAGGGAATGGGGGGGAAAATTTGTAACAGAAAGCTTTGTAAGGGTTAATGTTGAATAATTACCCATACATATGTTTTGCAAATAAAAAAAAATAAATTAAAAAAAATGAATGCTAAAAACTATCTTTACAAGTATTTGGAAAAATAAAATAATATTGAGAATTTTTTTTTTTTAAAGAGGCACTGGGCTACTTGAACTCTGCATTCTTAGAAAGAGCATTAGATGGATAAGCAGGCCTACTTTCAAATCCCAATTCTGCCACTTATTTCCTAGGTAACCCTAAGCAAGTCATTTAACTTTTCTGGGATCCAGTAGCTCCTCCATAAAAAGAGTGGGACTAAAATTCTTTACAACTCTAAAATCCTATGACCTTATTCTCAAGTCAGATTTTTCAGATCATAATTCAATCTCCCTTTGGACTTTCATTGCTTTAGATCTAAGCAACAAAAACAGGATCAGATTAGGAGCAGCACATAGATGTACATGGCACTACTTGTAAATCTACAAGACAAAGCTTTCAAAAGGAAAAATTCTCCCTTAAAAGAAGGGGAAAAGCCATTCTCCAATCAATAAATGGTCAAAGGATATGAACAGACAATTTTCAGAGGATGAAATTAAAACTATTTATAGTCATATGAAAAGGTGCTCCAAATCACTATTGATCAGAGAAATGCAAATCAAGACAACCCTGAGATACCGCTTCACACCAGTCAGATTGGCTAAAATGACAGGAAAAGTTAATGATGAATGTTGGAGGGGTTGTGGGAGGGCTGGGACACTGATGCATTGTTGGTGGAGCTGTGAACGGATACAGCCATTCTGGAGAACAATTTGGAGCTATGCTCAAAAAGTTATCAAACTGTGCATACCCTTTGACCCAGCAGTATTTCTACTGGGCTTATATCCCAAAGAGATCTTAAAGGAAGGAAAGGGACCCACATGTGCAAGAATGTTTGTGGCAGCCCTTTTTGTAGTGGCTAGAAACTGGAAATTGAATAGATGCCCTTCAATTGGAGAATGGCTGAATAAATTATGGTATATGAATATTATGGAATATTATTGTTCTGTAAGAAATGACCAGCAAGATGATTTCAGAGAGGCCTGGAGAGACTTACATGAACTGATGCTGAGTGAAATGAGCAGAACCAGGAGATCATTATACACGGCAACAACAGTACTATATGATGATCAATTCTGATGGACATGGCTCTCTTCAACAATGAAATGTTTCAAACCACCTCCAATTGTTCACTGAAGAAAGCCATATACACCCAGAGAGAGGGATGTGAAATGTGGACCACAACATAACATTCTCATACTCCTTGATTGATGTTTGCTTACATTGTGTTTCCTTTATCTGATATATCGTTTGTGTAGACAAGATTTTTCTTGCACAACAATGACAAGTTTGGAAATATGTATACATATATTCGATTTGCCAATATTTTAACATAATTAACATGTAGTGGATATCCTGCCATCTAGGGGAGGGGTGGGGAGTTGGGGGAAAAATTTGTAACGGAAAGCTATGTAAGGGTTATTGTTGAAGAATTACCCACACATATGTTATGCAAATAAAATTTTAAAAAAATTTAAAAAAAAAAAAAGGGGAAAAAATGAATCCCAGTTTGAGCAAGGCTGGAAGATGGGCCCTGTGACTGGTATCCTAGACAGCTAGGTCTGGCTTAGTGGTAGTAGCTATAACATCCTTTTCCTCCAAGGTCAGATTAAGGTTAGTCACCGAACTAATGGATGATTCCAAGGGACATTTGTACAAAGTCCTCTCCCAGTCTACAGGTCTGCAAAAAACCTAGTTACTTAAAAGAAAAATTTATTTTGGTTAATTCTCCACACTTATCCAGCCAGTCAGCAACCAAGAGTTCCACAGTAATTGCCAAGTCTTCCTGGCATGTGAAAAGGCAACCTGGTATAGGGAAAAGCATGGACTAGCAATTAGGGACCCAATTTTGCCACCAATAAGCAGATTACCTCCCCTTTCTGGGTTTCAACTTCTTTACCTTGAACCAGTTAGTCTCTATAACATTTCTTCTAACTCTTAAATTCTTATCATGCTGCCCTGAGAACTGGTAAAGTGTAATGGCAAGAATGTTCAGAAAGCACAAAATTTCTCAGTACCTCAGAAACTTTCTGGGTCTGTAAGTCACAGAGCAGCTGCCAATCTACATCAGTGCAGATAAAGTCCATACATGAAGTTCCCTATACTGATGAAATTACAGATTCAGATCCAATCAAGAATACTTACCAGATTGAATATTTCATGTTTATAGATCCATCATAATTCTAACCATCTTCTTCCTTTGTTCTGTGTCTCTTCCCTCTAACATGACTCTAAATTGCCAATTTGTAATTAAGAGCTCTATTGGTTTGAGAAGTACAAACTAGCACTCAGAGTCCAGCAAGAGGGAATTCTGAGAATGACCTATGAGTGGCTAGAAAACAGAACCTGTCTTTCTCTACAAATTTATAAGCTTCAGGAGGAGGGAAATCATAAGTACCACCTGCTACCATATTGTGGGTGCTTTGAGCGGAATAGAGTGCGGTCAGACCAAATTGCTGAGACACCAACATTCCCTGAACCAACCCAATGAATGGAAGGAAGAAACTGCCAAATCTTACCTCCAAGACATCTCATGAGGAAGGAGAACAGTCTCAGTCTGACCTGAGAGCCCCAGAGATCTGGTTTGCCATTTGTGGTTTTTGTGTGCACATATTCACAAAAGGCACACAAAACACAACTAGCCATCATTACACATCTGCAACTCTTTTAATTGTAAATCCTCTGTCTTAATTAGATCCAGTAGATTGGGAACACAACAGAGAGATTGAATTCCAAATTGACCCTGACTTACTGAGAACCTACTAATTCAGGCATCCTCCCCCATTAAAAAATTGGTCTATTTAGAAGATACAATTCTATTGTAACAAGACTGACTTCTAAATAAAGGTAAGCAGCATAGTGTAGTAGAAAGAAGATTGAACAGAGTTAGGAGACTTGGGCTCTCAGCCTGACTCTGCCACTACCGAGTTGTATAAACATGGGCACAGAATTAGGATATTACTGATAGAAGAGTCCCTAGAGATCATCTAGTTCATCCCTCTTATTTTAGAGAGAGAAAATGGGAGGCAGAGAGGAAGTTACATCACTGGATCTCACAAAAATAATTGGCAGAGATAAGGATAGAACCCAAGTTTTTTTCTCAATCCAGAGCTTCTTGCATCCACTTTCCTAATTTATAAAACAGGCCTGATCATTCTTTCTAGAGTAAAACTCTATAAATCTTATGACTCTATGTAAGAACTTATATATTAAAAAGAGCATTGTCTTCTTCAAAAGACCCTTTGGGAAGCTACATATTTATTCCAACAATGCTTTCATTGTTCAACATTTGGAACTCCTCTTTGGGAACGGCTTTCTGGGCTTTACCACAAGTAGGACAAGAAACTAGCTTCATTACTTTCCAGAGTCATTTTTGACCCCAAACAGCACCAACTAGCTTGAGCAAATACCTTATTCTCCCCAACAGCAGTATTGTAGGATAAATATATGATTTCTCAAGGGAATCATTTTGAAGGGAACAGCACCTGTTTAAAGGTAAAAATTCCAATTTGTTAAAAGCCAGTGACTAGACATCTGTCTAAGGGGGATAAGATGGAAATTGGAAATTTGAATCATAATAGACAGGACTCCTGTACCAAATCACTACTACTATACCTATGTCTGCTTATGGCTCCTAAGGTAAAAGAAACTAATAATTTTCAGTTACTTGGTATATGTTTTCTCTCAAAGCACCCAACAAGAATCAATCCATGTTAAAATATTTCTCTAAATCAAATTAAATATCAAAGAACATCAGAGCCACAAGGGATCTGACACTGGTCTTATCCAAACCACCTGAAAAACAAGTCCTTCTATAAGTAGTCATGTGGATGCAGCCTCTAAGCCATCTATCTTCAGAATCAGGTAACTGTCTTTCACTCCTTTTTTGGATAACTCAGACTGCAATGAAAGTCTTTTATATAATAAGCAAGAATATGTTTCACTGTAACTACTAACTATTGATCTACGTTTTCTTGCAGAGGCCAAGAGATTGGGTCTTCTGACCCAGATAATCAAATGCTGGCACCTAAGCAGGGAGAAAAAGAAACCTATCAACAGAAACCCATCTGCTGGAGTTTACAATTCAACATGGCACATATTAGGATGTTCTCTCATAAGAATTTTGCTGTGTGTGTGTGTGTGTGTGTGTGTGTGTGTGTGTGTGTGTAGAATGCTGACACTGAAGACTGTTCTCCCTCCAGATGAGCCCTCTCAACAGAGCACCCATGCTTGCTCATTTTCTTCATTTTCATTTTTGAAAGGAAGTGGAAATCAGGATGAAGCAATTCAACTACCATTGCAAAATTCACAGGGTTATAAATAGCCTCTCTCACTCTTTCACTCAGCAGTAGCGCAGAGTTCAGGAGAAATTGGCCAGGGATAGCTGAGCTGTGTCTCTCAGTCCAGCCCCAGGGGGACAATGAAGTAATTTGCCCATTCTGAATAAAATGACTCTTTTCTCACTCTTTCTGCATTGGATATAAAAGAAAACCTTTGAAAACTCAAATCACAAGCAAATTGGAAAAGAAGTCCTCTGGCATGCACTGATCTAAGGAAGATAATTTAGCTACATATTAGGAAGAACTAAAACCCAAGTTTCATAGACAAAGCCATAGTGAGAAGAATGGGCATCACAGAGTGTCTCAAATGGAGCATTTTTTTAAAGTAGATTTTGAAAGATGTGCTTATAGACTCATCGTTGTTACAAAAACTCCTTGACTTTTATAAATCACATAAATATGATTTGATTGCTCCACAGGGCTGGATTATGATGGCACACATTTTAAGAAAGGAAGTGAAAAATGACTGTCCCATTGCCAAGAAATTAGGGGACAAGAGGAAGGCACAATAAGGTTTATAAAACCCTCCAGTCCTTTAATGAAAAGGTCCTTTACTGACAATGTAATGGAAAGTACTCGGAATTCTAAGATTTGGGTTCAAATCCTTTTTCCACACTTGCTGTGTAAACTCAGATTATGTTACTTCACTTTTTTGAGACTCAATTTCCTATCTGTGAAATGATGGGTTAGACTAAATAAGGGACTTAAAGTTCCTTTTGAGTTCTGCCATTCTGTGTTCTAACGATGTTCTTCCTTTCATTCTCATCTGTATACTAAGTTCCCTTTCATTTCTGACATTACATGATTCTAGGAGAGAGATTACCAGGAGAGAAACTTGAGGGCACACCCATTATTTAATCACCAATACCACCTTTAGGATCTCTGGTTTTCCCCAGAAATCTCTCCATTTGAGCACTGACTCAGCTTCCAACATGCAGACCACAATGCACCTAGAGTAGGATCTGACTAACCAACAGATTCAGGTTCTGACATTTATTGCTAGAAGCATCAGCAGATCACCACCACAAAGCAAATCAACTCATGTGTCTGTCACTATTTAGTCAAAATTTGTAGTAAGTAGAAATTAACCCCAAAAGTGGACTTGCAAACCACAACCAACAACAAAGTGGAAGACAGAAAGAAGGGAGGAGTTCATAATGAAGTGGGGGAGTTTTCTTAGCCAACCCTGGCTTTTGAGATCACTTCTCTCCTATCCCAAAGACAGACTGTATTAGACCCTTCAAGTGTCCAAAAGAAAATTAAAATCTGTCTTGAGGTAAAAAAAACATCACTGGCTTAGTCAGCTGTATATAGATAATGCTGTATATAGATAAAGCAAGAATACAGGAAAATTGGTTCCTTTATTGATAGTAGAGTTAGCAAAGGTCTGCCCACAGAACCACTTCCTTTAGTACTTGGGGCTTCCAAGAAGGAAAAGAAAAAAAAAGAACATGGGGTGAAGAGTGAAGAGTGTAGCTGGGGCTTTAGAGCAGTCCCTTTTAACAAGCTAATAAGGCCTTGCAAGAAGTCCAAGGAGTTCAGGCAGGACTACATGAGGTAGGCAGTGATATGTAGTGAAAACAACACTAAGTTGTTGGGGAATCAAAAAAATTGCCATTACTACTAATATGATGATATGATATTAGGTTTCATGAGACTCGTAGGCTATCATCCTTAAGCTATGTCACCAATCAGCAACATATCCTTGGATAAGTCACTTCTAAGTCTCCACTTTCCCATCTATAAAATCAGGGAGCTAATTCAAAGCAAATAAACCTCAGTTCCCAAGCTATAAAGTACCCTACATTTCAAGAATGCTTTAAAGCTTACTTGGCAATTTCCTTATAGGTTTGTAATTTTATGTTTCCCTAGTTTATAGATGATTAATGTTGAGAGGTTTAACTGTCTGGCCCAGAGTCTTCTAAGTGTCAGAGCCAGGATTTGAACACGGATCTCCTGACTCCAAGTTCATTGCTCTTTTTACTATACTGCTGCCTGCCTGGAATGTGGTAAAAAAACAGAAGACTACAGAGATAAATTTGGAAATTAAAACAAGAAACAAAACCAAAAAACACTACTATAAGAATGTAAGGTGGTATCATCATTATTCGTTTTCTGAAGGACTATTGTATTTCTGAGTAAGGTCCTGAGCTGCTTTAGGAGTTTGCATCTGCTCTTCTACATTTGCTGCTCTGAAACCAAACTGGCACTTACTGTCTGCACCACCCACTATTCACTTAATCATACTGAATACTGCTTTATAATGTCATCTGCTTCGAATGTGTACTGAATTCCAACAAAACTGAGTTCCCTGAGGATAAGCAGTGTCCCATAGGTCTGTATTTTCATTCTTCTCTATATTCTAACACCACCTCCAGGTCAGTGTCCACGCACATAGTAAATGTTCTACAAATTCTTGTTCATTTGAAGCAAACTCTTGAACGGAACTCTGGGCATAACTAGACACCAACTTAGAGAGTGGCAATGGATATTACGCTAAGTTTAGAATTAGATGTCTTGGGCTCAAATCCTGGTTCTGAATTGGGGAAGTTGTTTCTTTTCTTTGGACCTCAATTTCCTCATCTACAAAATGAAGAGTTCAAAAAAATTACAGATTAAGAATTGATGAGAATCACAAAGTTCATCTATCCCAATCCTCTTATTTTGGATATGAGAAAATAGACCTTGAGAGGATAAACAGCTCATCCAAAAACATAGTAATAAGCAATAGTAAAGTCAGAAGACTTGGGTTTATTACTACACAATTTCCCTAGAGGAACTATGATGTTCAAGTTTCCCTCCAGTTCAAAATCCTAGCCTTGATTTTGATAGAGTGCACTCTCAGATTACTGCTTAGGTTTGCCTAACCTGGGATGAGTTCTAAGCTAAATAGCTAACAAAGCATCTCATATAATCTTCATCATACCAGGGGTCCTTGTCCTATGTGTATCTCCAACATTCAAGATAGTTGGGAGGAGGAGTTAAGAGACAGAACCAACTCCTAGTTAAGTAAGTCATGTGTCTCAATCACATGATGCAGTCTTCAAGTTCTGATTGATCACAATCACCTACAGAGCCCTGGGACACCTCATTAGGAATGATACTCTTACCCATAGGCATGGATTCAAATCCCATGATATTTTTGTGATTTGGGCACTTTGTGGAGATTAGTGAGTACTGTGTCATTATGACCCATAAGATCTTGGGCAAATCATTTAACCATTCTGGAATTCATCATTCAATCAACAAGCATCATGCTAGGGACAGGAATACAAAAAAGTAAAGACAGTCCCAGCCTTTACAGACTTTTTAAAAACCTCATCTGAAAAATGGCGGGTATGGGCTAGAAGATGATCCTATGAACCCTGGACTCTTAAAATCTTTATGTTCTAGACCACGCAGGGCTCTCTGCTCTCCACATTCTTTCCAAATCTGCCCCTTACCCAGCCAACCTTTCCCCCCATTCTCAGTCATCTATTCTCACCATTTCCTCCCCCAGCAATTCATTCTTCCTCTCTCCCCTTTCCTGACATCCTTTCCCCATTCTCCTCTTCCCCAAATATTCTTTCCTCCATTTTCCCCCTTTCCAGATAGCTTTTCCTCCCCATTGCCCCCTCCCTAGAGATCTTCTCCACCCCATCCTCCCTCCTCCCCAGGCATCTCTTCTTCCATTCCCCCCCCTTCCCAGATAACCCCTCTCCAGACATCCTTTCTCTGTCATTCTCCCTCCTCCCAATTTGTCTCCTAATATCTTGACAATTATTTGCCCCATTCTCCCCCGAGACATCCTTTCCTCCCCTTGCCCCCTCCCCAGCCATCCTTTCCCCCCATTCTCCCTTCTCCCTAGGCATCTTTCTCCATTTTTCCCCTTCCCCAGACATCCTTTCCCCTCCTCCATTCCCGACGTCCCCAAACATCCTTTACCCCCATTTCACCCCTTTCCCCCAACCCCCGCCCCCACGTTCCACATCTCCAATCCCCTCCCCCAGCTGCTTAGGACCCCTCTCCTCCCCCGCCCCGCTTCCACAGCTCCTCTAACCCAGGCCCTCAGGTCCCTCTCGCCCCTTAGACCTCACCCTCCCCGCTCCGCACCCCCAGGGAGACTCAGTCGAGATTTTCATCTTCCCCAACCCCAGAGCGAGCTGCAGCCCCAGCCTAACCAACCGTTACTCACCGGGGCCCACGGTTTGGGCCCTGCCGTCGCGCCCAGGAATCCGCTGCTGCCGCTTAGCCAGGCGGACCCCTCGGCCCAGCCTTGTAAGGTCCCGCCTCCGTGAAAGCTGTCCCGAGCTTCTATTGCTCCGTAACCAACACTTTCTCCTTCTATTGGCCTCTTTGATTGTCGATCAGGAGGAGGGTGGAGCTGTTACCCGGCCGGCGGGGAAGCCTGGGACTCCTCTGGAGGACCCCGCCCATTAGGGTTGGAATTTAAAGGGACCGGGCTCTTTTTTTTTTTTTTTGTCTTGGGCCTGGAAGATAGGATCTCTTTTTTTTTTTTTTGCGGGAGGGAGGGATCACAGCTTGATTTTTTAACTTGCTGGAACTAGGGCTGGAATTGTCAAGAAAACCTCAACCCCAGATCTGTGACATTTTCAAGTTGTGGAGACAGAACCCTCTCCTTCCAAATGGATGCACAGTGGAGCACGGCCGTATACAACCAAATAGCCAACAACTATAGTATTGAGGGGACCCGAGAGTGGGAAGTGACAGCCTGTGTCAGAGGCTCATCGCTCCCTACCATAATTGCACTAATAATACCCATAGCCCAGGGCTGACCGTGGGCGCATAGCAGTCACTGACTGCGGGATGCAGCTGGGTTGGTGATGCTAGAGGCGGTGTGGGAGGCAGTTATTGTCACAGGAACTTCTAAGGGAGTGAGCCAAGAACCAGGCTTTGCCATTCACTGAACATGTGACGGTGGCTGGGTCATTTCCCTTGTCTGGGAAAATTAGGACTTTCGGATTAAATGCTCAATTCCTTTCCCCTTCTGACATTCTCTTCCTAAGTTCTGGGTTCTAAGTCTCCGTCAGGCAATAAACTGGCAATTTATGCTACATATTGAATTTTATCTCCCACAACTCCCCTCAGTCTTAGAGAAGCCCATTTCATAGAAACCCTCCTCCACATTCTCCAAATATTTGTCACATCCCAGCCTGTGGAGTCAGTGCTGGGATTTATTTCAAAGTTATCTATTTCTGGTCACGATTAACTACAATTAGCAATTAAAAGAAAGACTTTATATCCTTCAAAGACGGGAAACAAGGTTAAGCCTAGTAAGAATGGGAGAATGGATTCTCAAAGGATGCTTTCAAAATCCCAATGGACTAGAATAATAGAAAAAAAAAATTTTTAAAAGAATAATGGGCAAAAATGTGGTGAATGAATAAATAAAGCCTTTGTTCTCTACTTTCTATATACAAAGCACTGTACTAACCCAGTGAAAACAAATAGAAAAGTAAAACAAGTCCTTCCCTCAGTGAGCTTACATTCTAATGGGAGAGGTCAAGAAAATAGGAGGTTTCCTAGGTCAGGTGGAAAGGTTCCATGGTCCTTAGAGTGCAATAGCAAAGCAGTAATACCTCTTCTTAAATATCGTTTCCCTTGGTTAAAATCGTTGAACCATTTGACATTGCCAAGGATTTTGAAAGAACATTCCTTTCTCTATCTCCAGTATTTGAGGCTATAGCACTTTCAGGAACACTTTCTAGGCTACATTTCCCTAGAGGCTGCTTCTCAAGATAATGTCTGTGAAATCTGAGTAGGAAGAAGGACTTGAGGTTTGGGAGCTGCTTCCACTCCTGCCTGTTGGTCAGTAGCCCCTAAGGGAGATGAGGATGGTAGGCCCCTTCTCCACAATGACAGAAAGTCAAGAGCAAATTAGTAATAGAGGCCAGCATTTAAGACTTTGTCAGTACCTTTTTTCAAGGTATTGAAATTAATAGGTGCTGACCACTTCTATATTCCTGGCAGAAGGAAATAACTAGGATTAGTACCTGAAGTGAGCAAGAATCATTACTTAAAATAGAAAACTTCTAGTGTGTGCTCCTCTCTCCATGATCTTGCCTTGGCTCCATCCTGCTTCATTTCAATGGCTCTAAACAGTCTGGATTCTGCCCCTGACAGTACATGTGAACAGAAGCAAGTTATTTCACCTCTAATATGGGAGTGAAGTACTAGACCCCAAATTTCATGATTCTGTAGCAGCTATCTAACTTATTAAGAAAATTCTGTATATTGTACACTTAGTTCTTTTATTTGTAGAGATAAGGGATAGGAGGGGATTGTGGTATGAAATACTGCATGTTCTGTCAGACTCCTAGGTTTATATTTTGTTCACTTTTGCTGAATTTTTTTTTTTTTGTTACAAAGGATGACATTCTGGGAAGGGAAGAAAGAAGGATATATTCAGAAATGATGGTGATATACAAATAAAAGATGTCAATAAAAATTTAAACAATAGGGGCAGCTAGGTGGTTCAGTGGATAGAGCACCAGCCCTAAAGTCAGGAGGACCTGAGTTCAAATTTGATCTCAGACACTTAGCACTTCCTAGCTGTGTGACCCTGGGCAAGTCACTTAACCTCAATTGCGTCAGCAAAAAAAAAAAATTTAAATAATAAGGCACTGTCATATAAAAGGAAAAATATTGAAGCCAAAATATCTGAGTTCTAGTGCTCTCTCTGTTACAGAAGTGATCTTGGGCATTCCTTTTCCGGAATCTCAGTTAACTTAGCTGTAAAATTATTAAGGTTAAATTACATGATTATCTTAATGTTTAGTGATTTTCAATCATGTTTTTGTGATTTCTTTTGGGGAGTTTTCTTGGCAAAGATACTGAAATGATTTGCCATTTCCTTCTCCAGCTTAAAAAAATCAAACAGGGTTGAGTGACTTGGCCCATGTCTCCCAGTTATTGTCTGAAGTAATATTTGAATTCAGGTCTTCCAAACTCTAAGCCTGGTGCTCCATGTAGTTGTCAAATAGCTTAATAGATGACATTAATATAACAAGTATCTCTTCCACATGGGGGGAGGGGCACAGTAACCCTTCCATCTGGAAAATCTGTGTAAAATTTTTTGCTCTTCCCTTCTAACACCTGTGGTCCTGGGTTGCTATTTGCTGGTTCAAAGAGAAAGCCTGAAGCACTAAGATTGTAACACTCTCAGAGGCAAGCAGAGAAAGACTTAGGATCCTCTCAGCCTTAAGTAGGACTTTTGTTCTTAAGTAAACCTTTTGTTCAAGTAGACTTTCAATAGCAGTCCTACTAACCCCCCTCACAAATCTTGAGCCCACCCCCATCTTTGGAAGCCCTACCTAACGGTATACAATCAGAAAACCAAGTTCCGTTGTCAAACCCCTGAGGTTAAATTTCCTCTATAAATTAGCCCTTGGCCTCTGCCATCTTTGCTAAAACCCTTTCTGGATTAGCCCCCCCATAGCATCTTGTTTCTCTTCCCCTCCCCCACAATTGCCTCAGGGTCTTTCTCCTTGTTATAGTTAATTTTTAGGGTCCTAAAATCCTCCAGTTAATGGTGTAATCGCCTTCCCTTGCTAACTCCCTTTGGGTTAGTTTCCTAAACCCCTTTCTGGATTTAGCCTAAGTCAATGGTGGACTTCCACACCTCATGGCATATTTATTGCCTTTCTCCTGGTTAATTGTGAGTTCCAGTAGGGAATTTGCCTTTTCCACTGTTAATTGTTAAAACCTCTTTCCTTACTAACTATAATATCCTTTCTATTGCTTTTCTGAATCTTTTTAATATTTACTATTCCTGGTGTCTATTTTATCTTTTCATTTTGTCTATAACCTCATCTTGTAAATAGAGATACCTTTTGGCAAAGAAAATATCATTGTGAATTCTTCACATGTGCCTTGCACTTTGTGCCTCGTATTTTAGGATTTGTTATCCTGACTTCGTCAACATGAAAGAAGTCTAAACATTTTCTTTTTCTTTTATGGGATATTTACAGTACCTCATTATAAAATTTGACCTAAGTATTTGATCGTGGACTCTGCTGGCTTTCAAGTTGTGACTTCTGCCAAACTTCCTAAAATTTCCTTTTAGTTTTTTAGACATATCAAAACCTCATTGGGAAAAGTTATGAAAAAGAAGGGTTAACTATAATGCATCAAAGTTTATGAAGCACTTTCAAATCAGTCCATTTGAATTTCAACAATTTTGTGAGGTAACTACTCTGGGTATTATTAATCCTTCCTCCTATTCCTTCCTTTTTTCCTCCTTCCCTCCCTTCTTTTCTCCTTTTCCTTTTCCTTCCCTCCCTCCCTTCCTTCCTCCTGCCCTTCCTTCCTTCCTTCCTTCCTTCCTTCCTTCCTTCCTTCCTTCCTTCCTTCCTTTTTTCCTTCCTTCCTTCCTTCCTTCCTTCCTTCCTTCCTTTCTATTGATTGGACAACCAAAAGTCCCTGGTCAAGCCTCCCAGAATAATTTTTTTTTTTTTTTTAACTAGATAAAGGAGACCATTCTTTGCCTCATTTCTTATTTACCTGGCCTTAATCATTGTTTGGGCCTTCTCTGGAGTCAATTGTTAAATACCTTAGCTTAAAAAGGCTAAATTCTCCCACTGTATCCAGAGCCATTTCCAGTCATCCTTATCTATATCTTGACATTGGATCTAGATGGCTTTGGAGGAGAAAGTGAGGCAACCTTGCCCAGCCCTCCCTCACTTAAATCCAATTCACTTGTATGTATGTCTTTGCAATGCCTCCTTGATGTCTTGATCCACTTTGAGAAGGAAGGGCAAACCACAATTGTAATCATAAAATGAAAGGGTTGGACTTCAGGGCTTCTAAGGTCTCTTCTCAATCCAAACTTGCTGATGCTGTTGATAAGAACACTAGCTTGGAGTCAAGAAGACTTGAAGCCTCAGATATTTACTAATTATGTGACCCTGGACAAGTCATTTAAACTCAGTGTCCCCATCTGTAAAATGAGAATAATAGTAACACCTTCTTTGTATCAAATGAAATATTTGTAATATGCTTAACACAGTTCCTGGCATATAGTAAGAACTTTATAAATGCTAACTAATATTATTACTTATTAAAGCACTTAACACATTTCTGGGCTTAGTAAATGCTTGATCGCTTTCCCCAGGAAAAATCCTCCTTGACTAGTTCTTACGGGACTACAATCCCCAGAAGGCATTGTAGTGTCCCAGGAAGACTAACAAATCATACGGCTTGATCCAGCTAATCACAGGATAGAAAGTATCCTCCACTTAGGGCTTGATACACTCCCATTGTCCTGAATCTCTGTCCTGAGTGAGAGAAAACTTTGAATTTGAAAACAAAGCACATTTTTAGGCTGGTTAAGATAAATTATAAATTGTTTTGGAAAGACTTCCATTTGGTTTTGATTTTCATTTTGCTGATTACTTTGTAGTCAGTTACTTGCCTTGAGACCAGAGCCTAGCCTTCTTTTGTTCAAAACCTTCCATAGCCTTTTTTTTTAATGAACTGAATTTTCAAATTTTCATGAAATTTGTGGTTCTTAAGTCATCTTGTAAAACTGCTAAGAGAAGTTTTCTCCCATCATCTGCTTTCATTGATCATTCTCTTAACTGCTTTTATTTGTACTTTAATTAGCAAATAGGCAGACTGGTAATAAAATTTATTAAATATTATGTGCCAAGCTTTGTGCCAAATATAAGCAAAAAAGAAAGTCCCTTACCTAAAGGTCTTACTTTTTTTTATTAAAGCTTTTTATTTTCAAAATATATGCATGGATAATTTTTAAACACTGACCCTTGAAAAATCTTGTGTTCCAAATTTTTCCCGCTTCTCCTCACCCTCCCCAGATGGCAAGTAATCCAATATATGTTAAACATATTTTAAAAATATGTTAAATCCAATATATGTATACATATTTATACAATTATCATGTAGAAAAATCAGATTAAAAAGGAAAAAAAAACAAAATGTAAGCAAACAACAATAAAAGAGTGAAAATACTATGTTATGATGCACACAGTTCTCACAATCCTCTGGATGTAAATGGCTCTCTTCATCACAAGATCATTGGAACTTGCCTCAATTATCTCATTGTTGAAAAAAAAGAAAGGCTTACATTTTTTATGGGGAAAACAGCATACAAAAGAAAATGATAAGATAGAGAAAGTATCATCATAAGTATCATAAGCAGAGCTAATCAATCAATAAATGTTAAGCACTATGTACTGGCTCTGTTCTGAGATCTGGGAGTACAGAAAAGGGAAAAAGACAATTCCTGCCCTCAAAGAATTTACAAACTATCAGAAAAAGAAAAGTTAAAGTATGGTCATCTGAGGCCATCTTTGACACAGTGATGACAGATGGAACTCATTGGATTAGAGAAGTGGGTCATGGGGCTAGCATGGAGAGATATTTCACAGTGAGAAGACTGTGAACCCCAAAGAAGTGAGAAGGCAGCTGAGGCATGGAGGCAGATTATAAAATTAATTAAGTTCCTTTAATTAGCAAGTAGCAGTTCATATTACTGTACCACTACACTAATTGTAAAAGACCTTTCTAAACTTCTATTATATTCATAATTAGAAGTTAAGTCACTTTGGAGAGTAATTTGGAACTATGCTCCCAGAGTTTTTAAACTCCTTGATCTGATGAGAAAAAACAGACTTATATGCCAAAGATCTAAAAGGACCCATGTCTGTGAAAAATATTTATAGTAGCTCTTTTTCTGATGGCAAAGAACTGGACACTGAGGGAATGGCCATTGACTGAGAAATGGCAGAACAAATTACAGAATAGAATATTATTGTTGGTAGAATCTTAGCTTGCCTCAGCCTCTCTACAAAAGGACCTTTTACTTTGTATATCTAACTACTATATTTTCATTCTCTTTCTGTCTCTGTCTCTGAATCTGTCTCTCTAACTCTCTGTCTCTCACAAAAGGACTTTTTTCATGCTTATCCTATCTATGATTAATCTCAGGGATTTTTTCCATGTCCATTTTATCTAAGGTTGTCCAAATGGATCTGAGATTGCTCAGTTTCCCTTCTTTGCCCACTTCTCTTGTTTTTTTTTCTTACTATTCCTTCTCAATATAATCCCTGGCCTTATTCTGCTAGGTTACACACCCTTAAGGAGGAGATTGGGGGGGGGGGGAACACACCTTACCTCGAGTAAATGCCCCACATAAATTCCTTTGCTTGATTTGGTGGAAACTAGGGATTCTAAGAAGGGAGAGGTACAGAAGAAGAGTATTCAAGGCACGGGAGATATCATTAGTGCAAGTCATGGACACTAGAGATGGAGTCTCCCGTGTGAAAAACAGCAAGAAGTCCAGAATGGCTGGACTATAATTAATCTCTGAGGAAAGCAGGAAAGGCCATTGCCAAGATTATTTTGTCTTTAAGTGGGACTTTACTGTAGTGGCCCCTTGTTGAATTCCTTGTATTGACAGGATTATCTTGATCCTACAGTTATTGTATCCAATCAGCATGCTAATCTATAGATGCCAACCCCAAAGTTATTCTTTTACTATATATAGCCTTATCCTCCCCCTTGTCACTTATAGGTTAATTGGAAACTTCCTGGCTTATAGAATCATTTTCCTTGTTATGGCATCTTTTCTCTTGTAATCACTAACTACTTTTGAAACTTAGCCTGCCATTATTAAAGAAAAAAAAAATTGTTTTCTCTTGATTTGAAGATGGTCTAAGCCTACAAATTCTTTTGAGACCCCCTCACAACACTAGCTGAAAACTAATATATTTTGGGGTTTCAGCTCCTGACCATGAGGTCATACTGCAGAAAAACAAACTATATTGCCTCTTTTGTATAATTTCCATTGATAAATATGTTAGGTTTATTTTTTTTCCTGAGGCAATTGGGGTTAAGTGACTTGCCCAGGGTCACACAACTAGGCAGTGTTGTGTCTGAGACCAGATTTGAACTTGGGTCCTCCTGACTTCAGGGTTGGTGCTCTATTCACTGTGACACCTAGCTGCCTTAATCATATTAGTTTCTGATGTAGAACCATATGATATTGCCAAGGATTTTGGTAGCAAGAACTTTTCTTTCTAGGTCTTTAGTATTTGTGACTCCAGCACCTTCAAGAGCAGTTTCCAGATTGCATCTCCATAGAACTTACTTCCCAGGATGATGACTGTGGGCAGTGGCCTAGAAATATTGCTAATCCCAATGCTCTTGGACTCAGGGCTCTGGGCTGCCTCTATCTCAGGGAACTGAGGGGAGATATTGGTTAAGGTAGTAGTAGTGGCTTGATTTGTTTGGCATATATTATCTTCTGTCTCTCCCTTGATTCTAACCTGGCTTGCTTCCTCTATGGGAAAAGAAGGGGATGCAGAAACTTTGAGAAAGGATAAAAAGGTTTGGAAAAGCTGCTGTGGTGAATGGGATAGTAAATAGATTAAAGAGATATGAAAGTATCAAGGGTCAAAATGTCATAAAACAAGATTGCTTTGTTGCAATGAGGGCTCAGTTGGACGTTGATGGTTTTAAACCTCAGCCTCCTAGAAAAGTTTAACAGTAGCTATAGATCCCAATATTATTTTAAATCTTTCCAGCAATGTAAGCTTGAGAGTCTTGTGTGTGTTAAGGATTTCTTTCATGTAGAAGAAATAAATACTTATCTATACCTGCTTTATATTGTATATTACCGTTCTGTTTATTCTCTACTTTGACAAAATATGAGCCAAATCTAAGATATATGTAATTTTTCCTGGACTACTGATGTGGAAACCTAAGGAATGAAAGAATGAGAAAAGAAGAGCCCCAACTCTTCTTTTAGTTAGTTAGTCTCCTCCAATTTTGAACCTGGTCTATACATGCTGATGTCTAGAACTCAATGGAAAGGAGGGTGAAAAGTACTCTAGCCCCTCTGGGCCCTGCATTGCAAATTATTAGACATGATTTTCCTAAAAACAACTTTCAGATTTATAAGTTTTATAACAAGCACAAAATTGCTTTTTTGTGCCTTTGCCTCAAATGCAGGGATTATGTTATTAGACCTGATTTTCCTAAAAACAACTTTCAGATTTATAACTTTTGTAACAAGCATAAAATTGCTTTCTTGTGCCTTTGCCTCAAATGCAGGGATTATGTCATATTTCTTTTGAGTACTTTGGCACATATATGACTTCTAAAAAATACTTGATGATTAAGTCATTCAGTTCAGCATTTATTAAACATTAATTCAAGCTTCAGGGCTAGGCAAGGAGGAAGGACAAAAATAAAACAATTCTATTCTCTACTAGTATTATTTGCCTTTCTTTCTAGTTCATGTTTTTGAAGAGGACCATGACATCCTAGAGGGAATATGGCAAGTGAATTGGATTTGAGCCAGGGAGGGCTGATAAAAGTCACCAGCCAGTGGCAAGATATAAATTAGGAAGACAGGAATTGGCCCTGAGTATGGTGGAACAATGGCCTTTTAAAGTTAAGGTCTTACTATACACCTGTCAGATTGGCTAAAATGACAGGAAAAGATAATGACGAATGTTGGAGGGGATGTGGGAAAACTGGGACACTGATACATTGTTGGTGGAACTGTCTGTGAACGGATTCAACCATTCTGGAGAGCAATTTGGAGCTATGCTCAAAAAGTTATCAAACTGTGCATACCCTTTGACCCAACAGTGTTTCTATTGGGCCAATATCCCAAAGAGATTTTATTTTATTTTATTTTTTTTAATTTTTATTTTATTTGCATAACATATGTGTGGGTAATTCTTCAACAATAATCCTTACATAGCTTTCTGTTACAAATTTTTCCCCCAACTCCCCACCCCTCCCCTAGATGGCAGGATATCCACTACATGTTAATTATGTTAAAATATTGGCAAATCGAATATATGTATACATATTTCCAAACTTGTCATTGTTGTGCAAGAAAAATCTTGTCTACACAAACGATATATCAGATAAAGGAAACACAATGTAAGCAAACATCAATCAAGGAGTATGAGAATGTTATGTTGTGGTCCACATTTCACATCCCTCTCTCTGGGTGTATATGGCTTTCTTCAGTGAACAATTGGAGGTGGTTTGAAACATTTCATTGTTGAAGAGAGCCATGTCCATCAGAATTGATCATCATATAGTACTGTTGTTGCCGTGTATAATGATCTCCTGGTTCTGCTCATTTCACTCAGCATCAGTTCATGTAAGTCTCTCCAGGCCTCTCTGAAATCATCTTGCTGGTCATTTCTTACAGAACAATAATATTCCATAATATTCATATACCATAATTTATTCAGCCATTCTCCAATTGAAGGGCATCTATTCAATTTCCAGTTTCTAGCCACTACAAAAAGGGCTGCCACAAACATTCTTGCACATGTGGGTCCCTTTCCTTCCTTTAAGATCTCTTTGGGATATAAGCCCAGTAGAAATACTGCTGGGTCAAAGGGTATGCACAGTTTGATAACTTTTTGAGCATAGCTCCAAATTGTTCTCCAGAATGGCTGTATCCGTTCACAGCTCCACCAACAATGCATCAGTGTCCCAGCCCTCCCACATCCCCTCCAACATTCATCATTAACTTTTCCTGGCATTTTAGCCAATCTGACTGGTGTGAAGCGGTATCTCAGGGTTGTCTTGATTTGCATTTCTCTGATCAATAGTGATTTGGAGCACCTTTTCATATGACTATAAATAGTTTTAATTTCATCCTCTGAAAATTGTCTGTTCATATCCTTTGACCATTTATTGATTGGAGAATGGCTTGAATTTTTATAAATATGAGACAGTTCTCTATATATTTTTGAGATGAGACCTTTATCAGAACCCTTGAATGTAAAGATGATTTCCCAATTTATTACTTCCCTCCTAATCTTGTCTGCATTGATTTTGTTTGTACAAAAACTTTTTAACTTAATATAGTCAAAGTTATCTATCTGGTTTTCAATTAAGAGTTCCAGTTCTTCTTTGGACATAAATTTATTCCATCTCCACAGGTCTGAGAGGTAAACTATATTATGTTCCTCTAACTTGTTTACAAAATCACTCTTTATATCCAGATCATGAACCCATTTAGATCTTATCTTGGTATGTGGTGTTAGATGTGGGTCAAGCCCTAATTTCTTCCACACTAGTTTGCAGTTTTCCCAGCAGTTTTTGTCAAATAGTGAATACTTATCCCAAAAGCTGGGGTCTTTGGGTTTATCAAAAACCAAATTGCTATAGTTATTGCCTAGTTTGTCTTGTGATTCTATCCTATTCCACTGATCGACTACTCTATTTCTTAGCCAGTACCAAATGGTTTTGATGACCGCTGCTTTATAATATAGTTTTAGATCTGGTACAGCAAGTCCACCATCTTCAGCCTTTTTTTTCATTAATCCCCTTGAAATTCTAGACCTTTTGTTTTTCCAAATGAACTTTGCTACTATTTTTTCTAGATCTGTAAGATAATTTCTTGGGAGTTTGATTGGTATGGCACTAAATAAGTAAATTAGTTTGGGTAGTATTGTCATTTTTATTATATTCGCTCGTCCTACCCATGAGCATTTTAAGTTTTTCCAATTGACTAGGTCTGATTTGATTTGTGTGGAAAGTGTTTTGTAATTTAGTTCATATAGTTCCTGACTATCCCTTGGCAGACCCAAAGAGATTTTAAAGGAAGGAAAGGGACCCACATGTGCAAATTGTTTGTGGCAGCCCTTTTTGCAGTGGATAGAAACTGGAAACTGAAAGGATGCCCATCAATTGGAGAATGGATAAATTATGGTATATGAATATTATGGAATATTATTGCTCTGTAAGAAACGACCAACAGGAGGATTTCAGAGAGGCCTGGAGAGACTTGCATGAACGGATGCTGAGTGAAATGAGCAGAACCAGGAGATCATTATACACGGCAACAATACTATATGATGATCAGTTCTGATGGACATGGCTCTCTTCAACAATGAAATGTTTCAAACCAGTTCCAATTGTTCAGTGAAGAAAACCATATACACCCAGAGAGAGGGATGTGAAATGTGGACCACAACATAACATTTTCATGATCTCGATTGATGTTTGCTTGCATTGTGTTTCCTTTATCTGATTTTTTTTTCTTGTAGATACAATTTTTCTTGCACAATAATGATAAGTGTGGAAATATGTATACATATATTTGATTTGTCAAGTTTTTTTTTAACATAATTAACATGTAGTGGATATCCTGCCATCTAGGGAGGGGTGGGGAGAAGGGGGGAAAAATTTGTAACAGAAATCTTTGTAAGGGTTAATGTTGAAGAATTACCCATACGTATGTTTTGCAAATAAAAAGTTTTAATAAAAAAATACAAAAAACAAAAAACAAAAATAATTTTAAAAAATAAAGTTAAGGTCTTTTAAAAATGTTATAATAGCTTTTTATTTTGAAAGATAATAGTAATAATACTAGACATCTCTCCTGATTGCAACTCAATTCTAGTGCTGTTTCTTTGAGACTATCTCCAATTTATGCTCTGTATACATTTTTAGCAATGACTTATAGGTATCTTCACAATAGATCGTTCAAAAATATCAATATCAATATATATTAAAATATCAATATGTAATATCAATCAACCAAAAAACATGTATGAAGTGCTTACTAACTTTAAGGCAGTGTCCTAAAGGACAGAAAAAAAAAAAGCAAAAGAGAGTTGCCATCCTCAATGTAAGGACCGTGATAGGGTCCTCGGCGAACCTGGGGCTGTCCATTGCTGGAGAGCTCGGACAAAAGCAGCACTATTTATGAGAATGTAATTTATGAGAAGCTACTAGTTCTGGAACGTTTCTGCTCCGGGAAAAGGGCACTTGCCCTCACCCAATATGGCGGCAGATGGGACACCTTCAGTCACGTGTTCTCCTTCAACTTTTCAAGGGCTATTCGTCCTCTTCGAATTTCCGTTAGAACCGGAAGCTGGGGGGTGGACACTTTCCTCTAAAGCTCCTCGTGTATGCGACTGCCTCTGTGGGCTCCTTTCTCTGAGGCAGGTCACTTTGTAACCGGCACCATGGTGAGTGAAGTTGGGAACTCGGCGAAAACAAGGCATGGGTTGGGGAACTGGCCAGAGCAATTCGGGGGCCGGGGTCGGCCTAGGAGCCGGGCATGAAGGGGATAAGGAGAATACTGCAGAAGGCGGGGCCGAGCGGCCAAAGAGGTCAGAGGTCAGGGTAGAGTAGGAAGGCGGGGGATGTTTGAGGTGGGGGATGGTGAAGTCAAATCAATAAAAATTTGTTAAGTATTTATTCCTTGGTAGATCCGGCGCACTCGGCTGGAGATGCAAAGAAAGGCAGAAGGCAGTCTGCTCTCGAGTATAATGGGAAACAATAAGCAAACAACTATGTGCATTTACAGCTATTTACAGGATAGATTGATGATCAACAGAGGGAAGGGACTAGCATTAAGGGGAATCGGGAAAGAGTTCTTGAATTAGGTAGATTTCAGCTGAGACTTGGAAAAAAAGCAGGAAAATTTTTAAAAAGAGAGTCATGAGGAGGGAATGAATTCCAGGTGTGAAGGGCCAATGAAAATGCCCCCAATTGGGAAATGGGGTGTCTTGTTTGAGGAGCAGTAAGGAGGCCAGTGCATTTATCAGAGTATGTGAAGGGGCCGCGTGAGATGTAAAATCTGGAATGGTAGGAAGAGGTCAGGTTTTGAAGAATTATAAAAGTCTGAGGGGCATGTGATCCTGGAGGTCATAAGGGATCCCTAGAGTTTCAGGGCATGCATATGTGGGGGATGAGGGGATCTTGGAGTTGGGTCAGAGGTCATGACCATTCTTGGGAAATGGGAGCCCACAGTGTGCGTGTGAGGGGTGGGAGAGTGTCAAAATCATATAATGGGGGAAGGTCATAGTATATCTATACTAGTATATCTAGGAAGGAGTTAAAGATCAAGACCACCGTGATAGGAAGCATGGCAACTCTGTAGAAGTGTGAGACAATGGATGGGAAGAGAACAGAAAAGCACCTGGTGGTAAGTAGTCAGTCCAGGGCCCAGAGTCACTATTTTTCCCTCTTAATTCCCATAGACGGTGGGCAAGAGTAGCAAGATGCTGCAGCACATCGACTACAGGATGAGATGTATCCTGCAGGATGGCCGTATCTTCATCGGTACCTTCAAGGCCTTTGACAAGCACATGAACCTGATCCTGTGCGACTGTGATGAGTTCAGGAAGATCAAGTGAGGAGGGGGCTGGGTTGGGAATCTTGGGGTAGGGGGGGGAGGAGTGTGGAGGGGCAGGTAAGATAGGTTTCTTGTGTTTATACTCATAGAACTCTAACCAACTCTTCTAAATCCTGAACACTCTGCCTTTCCTTATTCCCCTACCCCAGCCCCACCTAAGTGGATTTTGAAGACATACCTATACCCAAGACATCTACACTTAGATATATACCAGTACACATCATTTGGAAATGATAACAGAAAGCACAGTAGGGTGAAAGGAGCTTTGGTTCTGGGATAGATGACAGCTAAATAAAGTATTTAGTTCTTAATATGACTATGACTGTTACTGTGAAATCTAGGACATATTTTTATAGGCATATAATCCTGAGCACCCAGTTCTGTAGTATATTTTCATAGATATTTATGTCTAGGTCAAGTTTCCCCATCTAAAAAATGAGGGGGTTAGATCAGATAGTTTCTAAAGTCCTTTGTAGTATAATTTCAACAGTCCTTCCCCTCTTGAAATGTGGTCTAGTAATTTTAATCTCTCCATCTTCTAAAGCCCTTTTTGGTTCTGTGATTTGGAGAGAATACTTAGTTATCTGGAAAGAGGCCCTTCCTACTCATTGTTTGATAAACTCCAAATTCCAGATTTTTATTCCCAACAAGCAGAAACTTTTAATGAAATGTATTCTTGTCTTTATTTTTGTTTTAATTTTTATCTTTTGGTTTTTTTCACCAAGTCCACTTCTAAATACAATTATTCCCCCATCTCTTCCTTTAGAAGCCTACATTGTTACCAAGTTTAAAAAGAAACAGGAAAAAAATGTTCAGCAAAATTAGCCAATACATTATGAGTTGTACTTATTTAATAAGTGAAAGGCTTTGAGGTAAATTCACTTCAATTTTGCAAACATTTATGAAGTCTTAGTAATATGAGGTCAACAGAAATACTCTCTTATGTACTGATATATATTGTTCTCTGAGTCTCTGTCAAAGGACTTCATTCTATAAGAATACCTTGAGGTGAAGGCATCTTGTCATGTAGTTAAGGATTTTAAAGGGGAATCTGATTTTTTTGCATTTAATGAACATTAACTGTTCTCTGTATAAGACACTATGCTTCGAATTCCAACAAGTATAATGATGAATAAGACTTGGATCCTGTCTCCAAGGAACTTCTAGTCTAGTAGGTGGAATATTAATTATGAAAACATTTATAATATAATATTTAGAATGTGATTCCTGCTAAAAGGTACAAAGTATAATTTATGTATTTATTAAGATCCTTGTTACGTGAAGATCTGCTCTGACTACATAAGGCTGGATTTAAAATTATATCTGCTGGTGATTGGCCATGTGACCTTAATCTAGGTCCCTTCCTCTCAGGACCCAGCTCTCCTCTTCTGTAAAATGAGGGGATAATATGGTTTCAAGGGTCCATTCTAGGGCTTAAATCTTGTGTTCTAAGGGCCCTTCCAGTTTTAACATTCTGTGTTCTAAGGTTCCTTTCAGTTCTGACATGCTATGTTCTATGTTTTAAGGACCCGTCCAGCTTTAACATTCTATGATTCTAAGTCTTCCAACGTTAAGGATCCCAGGACTCCTTGAGTAAGTTATGGGCCTAGTGACAAGGTGAAGGTTTTGAGGGATCCTAGGAAGCCTAGGAGCATAGAATTGCCTGTATTGTGCAGGCCATATTCAATAGCCTGTTCCACTAACATACATATTTCTGTCCTTCAGGCCAAAGAATGCAAAACAACCTGAACGTGAGGAAAAGAGGGTTCTGGGACTGGTCCTGCTTCGTGGGGAGAACTTGGTCTCTATGACTGTGGAAGGACCACCCCCTAAAGATGTAAGGCAAAAGGGTTGGGAAAGGACAATAAGGGAAATCTTCAATTAAGTTTGGAGGTAACCTTCCTAAGAGAAAAGATGTTTTATCTGTGACTCTTTCTTGGTCAACTGGGTGTTTAGAAGCCAGAAATTAGTTATAGTAATTATTGTGTGCCTAGCATTTAAGTTTGGCTGGCCTTAATTAAATATTCTGATAAATTTAGTTACCAAATGGTTTACTATCAATCTGGAGATTTTAGAGTATGCTGAGATAATAAATATGTTTGGAAGAAATTTGAGCACCATGACTATCCACATCCCTGTGAGTGTCATTTAAATGCTGCTTTGAACAATTGGTGCTCTCCTCCCCACGTGAAAGGAACAGTCATAGGGAATGTTTCTGTTTTAATTATATGATATCTGATTTTTAAAGTCAAGGTGGTAGACTAGATGATCTGTAAAGTCTTCCAACTCTGATTTCTGTGATCCTTTACTCCCAGCATCGATGTTCTATGTTCTGAGATCCTTTCCAGTTTTTTCTGCCGTGCTATTTTAGGAATAGATTGTAAAGGAAGCAAGCAAGTTTGTAGACATTTAATATCCATGGGTCATCAATTACTGTATCCAAATATTATGAGCATAGTGAAGTGTGCAGAGTGCTATAACTGCATTTAAAATCTCTTGTGGGCCTCACTCTCCCCTTCCTTCCATATGATGACTTTAGTCAAAGTGATTTTCATTTCAAAATATCATGAAAGCTCTATGACCAGCCTCCACAGTAAAGTTGCCCAGGCTTCACTATGCCTATTGTCCAGAACATAAAGTTGACTGTTAGTGTGAACAGAGTTCATACTTGAGCCCTGCTGCTTTTCCTCTCTGAACACCAGTCTGATCAAGGTCCCGTTTATAGTATGTTCCCATGGCGACATTCCCCAAACTCATTTGACCATAAAATACTTTGGTACTTGAAATAACTTATATTGTATCTTGATGGAATCCATTAATGCTAACTGAGCTTTCCAAAGGAATAAGGAATCTTGATGAAATTTTGTATCAAAATAGAGAAAAAATGTCTGCATGTAATATACGTTTGATAAGTTTAGTATTTCACATGGGAAAATTGTCACTATTGTTGAAATTTTCTCCTCCATTTCCTCTTTATTGTTCAGGACACTAGAATTTCTAGATCAGTATTTGGGAAATGCAGTTGTTTATGAAGGAACTAAAGATGTTTTGTGTGGAGAAAAGAAGACTTGAGAGGGAGTAGAGATGGAAAACTATTGTCTTCTAGAATTGGAATGGAACTGTCAGGCAACAGCTATTAAATTCATTCTTTTTAGGTTCAAAAGGCAGGACTAGGGGCAGTGGCAGAGAGGCAAGTTTCAGCTCAATGCCATTTCTTCTCTCCCCTCCACGTTTTTCTTATACTGCATGTAATTTAAGCTTTATGTGATGATCCTGAGAACATTTAAGGAGCTCATGGAGAAATGATGGCTAATGGAGGGGATTTGGTTGGGGAAAAAATGCTGCTTGAGGCAAGGCTTGTGTTGTGTCTTAATGATATCATGTCATGATTATAGATGTGTGAGCTATGGTTTCTAAGAAATTAACAGCAAGCCATGGGAAGTGGTGGTGGTGTATGAGGGGCTAGAGATGTTTTGTTTTCCTGTACTAAGTAGTGAATCTTAGTCTTTGCTTCCTCGTAAATGACTTGTTATGTTTCCTTTTTTCAGACAGGCATTGCCCGTGTGCCGTTAGCTGGAGCTGCAGGAGGCCCTGGCATTGGCAGGGCTGCAGGCAGAGGTGTGCCAGCAGGGGTTCCCATGCCCCAGGCTCCTGCAGGCTTAGCAGGACCTGTCCGAGGAGTTGGTGGGCCTTCTCAACAGGTGAGGAGCTGGGCAACCATGACATCTTCCATCAGTCGATGAATAAGCGTTTATTAAATGCTTACAATGTGCCAGACACTGCTGAGCATTTGAACTACAAAGACAAAAACAAAGTAGTTCTTGGCGTTGAGGGGCTTATTTTGTCAGAGTAAATGAAGTCAGGCCATGGGTGTTGGGTAACATCGAAAGGACAGACTTTGTTAATAGTGGAGGTGTTGAAGCCTTAAATCCTGGGATATATTCCTGCAGAGTACAACCAGGTATTCAGGATAGCGTCAGAATTTTTTCTTAGAAGGTGACAAGTAACAGTCCAGGCTTTCTGAATAGAACAAAACCCTGGTGGTATCTCTCCTTTTTTCTCACTTAGCCCCATTTTTCCCTAGTAGAATTTATTGTATAAGATAAAGTACTCAGTGAATGAATGTGAATGATCGTTCATTGGATTATAAATTTAATGAGAATAGAATCTTTGTTATATTTAACTTTATATCTCCTAAGGATGGGAGTGACTTTTCATTCAATCAAGGGGCATTTATTGTTGCTTTTATTTTAAGTATTTTTATTGATCTCTTTTGCTCTTATTTCTGAATATATTCTTTGCTCTTCTTCCTTCCAAAGAACCATCCCTCATAACAAAAAATTAAAAAGGGAATAAATGTTTTTGCAAAACAAGCCACAATATTTAAAAAAAAAAAAAAAGTCTTAGATTCCCCCTGTGATCTTCCAACCCTATAATCCCGCATCTTTGCCAAGAATGAAAGCAGGTGCTTTCTCACAATTTTGCTTTAAGGCCAAACTTTGTTATTGTAATTTTACCAAATTCAGTTTCAGTTGTTTTGTTCTTTTCATTTATGTTGTGCTTGATGTGTATTTTATTTTCCTGATCTTGCTTACTTCACTTAGTATCACTTCATATAAGTCTTCCATGCTTCTTTGTATTCATTTTTGTAATCATTTCTTAGAGCACAGTAATATTCTATCTTGTGTCATCTTTACTAATTTGCTGTTTGTAAGATGGAACTTCAGAATGGTTTTGATTTGGATTTCTATTATTGTTGCTTGTAGAGCACTCTTTAATATGGTGGTTCATATTTTGCAGGGTTTTTTTGAGAACTGTTTGTTTAAATCTTGACCACTTTCCTATTTATAGCTAAGTTTTGCAATGGATTGAATACTGGATTTTAAGATCTGAGTTCAAATCCTGCCCTCTGATACTATCTGTGTAATTCTGGGTAGTTAACCTATCCTCAGTTGTCTCATGTATAAAAAGGGGATTATAATAACAACTGTCTCCCAGGGTAGTTGTGAAGATAAAATGCTCATTAGCAAGCATTTATTAGGTACATGTTATGTATCGGACATTATGTTAGGCCTTGGGGATACAAAGAGAAAAATAGTGCCTGCTCTTAAGGAGCTTACATTTTATCAGGTAAGATTGTGTAAACAAAAATTAGTACCTATAGATACATATAAAACGAATAAAAAGTAATTTGGGGAGGGAAGGCACTGGGTGGGGGGATTAAGATGTAAGCTCAAGGTTCTAAGAAGCAGAGGTAAAGTGGGAGTGAATTTCAGGCATGGGAGAAGAAGATGGAGTGTCCTTGTCAAGAACTTTAAGGAGGCTGGTTTGGCTAGAATGTGGCATATATGAAGGAATAAATACTGTACATGTAATAAGGAAAGAAGTGTTTATTCAAATCAAGGGAGTGCCTGGGTATTAAGGGCTTAAATGAGAACATTTATTTGTCTTTAATCCTGAAGGTCTGTAGGGAACCACTGGAATTTTGAGTAGGGTAGTAACAATATGTCAGATCTGACACTTAAGACAACCTGCTTTGGCAGTTGATTGATTGGGAGGTTCAGAGAGAATGAAAAGGCAGATGTAGTAAGCATTTAATAAATGTTAAATTAGCTTGAATTCCTGTGCTTCAAAGTTCCGAATTCCCTAGTATGCTGACTAATATTCTTAGCAGAGAACCAGTCAGTTTCAGGTAGTAGTATTCTATTAATTCTTCATTAATCATAATAGTAATTTATGGCTCTGTAAACTTTAGGTTTTTCATAACTACCCTGTGGTGTAATAGACAAAGCAAATATAATTACCATTTTACAGATGAGAGGTTAAGTGCTTTATTCAGTGCCATAGAGCAGTAAGCACTGAGTAAAGGGAAATTAATTTTTGGAAAAGCATTTACTAGATGTCAAACACTGGGCTTACAAATAGAAAAGAGATAGTCTATGCCATTAAAAAAGATCTTTTATTTTAATGAGGGGTGATTGTATTTAAGAGGAAATTGTGAGAAATCCCTGGTATGATAAATGAATTGAGATTGGAGTAGCCATGGCAAAAGGAAGGAGAGCTTAGAAACATGAAGGGCGGGGTATGCTTGAGACAGCAGGCAAGAAATAAGGTCCAAGCAAAAAGTGAAACCTGTCTGGAGTGGGCCACGTGAGATGCTCAGCAGTCATAGCACACCTCGGAACCTGCAAACCACAAACATTCTTGCACATGTGGGTCCCTTTCCTTCCTTTAAGATCTCTGGGATATAAGCCCAATAGAAACACTGCTGTGTCAAAGGGTATGCACAGTTTGATAACTTTTTGAGCGTAGTTCCAAATTGCTCTCCAGAATGGTTGGATCCGTACAGTTCCACCAACAATGTATCAGTGTCCCAGTTTTCCCACATCCCCTCCAACATTTGTCATTATCTTTTCCTGTCATTTTAGTTAATCTGACAGCTGTGTAGTGGTACCTCAGAGTTGTCTTAATTTGCATTTTTCTGATCAATAGTGATTTGGAGCATTTAGTAAAGCCCTTTTATTCTCAAAGATTATACTACTTTGTGACTATCCCAATCTGGAACCAGGTTTTTTTTTAATTAAAGTTTTTTATTTGTATAACATATGTATGGGTAGTTCCCCAACATTGATCTTTACAAAGCTTTCTATTACAAATTTTACCCCCAGTTCCCTCCCCTCCCCTAGATGGCAGGAAGTCCACTACATGTTAATAATGTTGAAATACTTGACAAGTTGTGCAAGAAAAATTCTATCTACAAGAAAAAAAAAAGAAAATCAGAGAAAGGAAACAAATTGTAAGCAAACCTCAATAGAGAGCATGAAAATGTTACGTTGTGGTCCATATTTCATATCCCTCTCTCTGGGTGTATATGGTTTTCTTCAGTGAACAATTGGAACTGGTTTGAGAATTCTTTATTGCAGAGAGCCATGTCCATCAGAATTGATCATCATATAGTCTTGTTGCTGCCATGTATAATGATCTCCTGGTTCTGCTCAGTTCATGCAAGTCTCTCCAGGCCTCTCTGAAATCGTCCTGCTGGTTGTTTCTTACAGAGCAATTATATTCCATGGTATTCATATACCATAATTTATTCAGCCACTCTCCAATTGATGGGCATCCATTCAGTTTCCAGTTTCTAGTCACTACAAAAAGGGCTGCCACAAACATTCTTGCACATGTGGGTCCCTTTCCTTCCTTTAAGATCTCTTTGGGGGACATAAGCCCAATAGGAACACTGCTGGGTCAAAGGGTATGCACAGTTTGATAACTTTTTGAGCATAGTTCCAAATTGCTCTCCAGAATGGTTGTATCCTTTCACAGTTCCACCAACAATGTATCAGTGTCCCAGTTTTCCCACATCCCCTCCAACATTTGTCATTATCTTTTCCTGTCATTTTAGCCAATCTGACAGATGTGCAGTGGTACCTCAGAGTTGTCTTAATTTGCATTTCTCTGATCAATAGTGATTTGGAGCATTTAGAAAAGCCCTCTTATTCTCAAAGATTATACTACTTTGTGACTATCCCAATCTGGAACCAGGTTTTTTTTTTTTTTTTCCTTCTTTTTTGCTTTTTGCTGAGGCAATTGGGGTTAAGTGACTTGCCCAAGGTCACACAGCTATGTGTTAAGTGTCTGAGGTCAGATTTGAACTCAGGTCCTCCTGACTTCAGGGCTGGTGCTCTATCCACTGCGCCACCTAGCTGCCCCTGGAACCAGTTTTAATACTAAAAAACAAACTAGCAGTTCACCAATAGAAAATTTAATTTGATGTTTATAACTTTATCTTTAGATTCTCTTTTATTTATAAGTAAGCAGTGCCTTCATTTTCTTTTACACGTCAAATTTGAAAGATTTCCAGCTATTTTCTCAGATTTTCTTATTCTTACATTCAGCTATGTTAAATGAGAATTCTAATATTTGTTGTATTTGGGAGCCTTAAGTTTTCTCTTTGAGAAAACTGAGCAAGCAGCTGGGTATAGTGCTATGTACAGTGTTCTCTTGGTTCTACTTACTTTGCTTAGCATCATTTCGTGCAAGTCTGCTGAAATCATACTGCTGATTGTTTTTTATAGCAAAATAATATTCCATAATATTCATATAACATAACTTATTCAGCCATTCTCCAATTGATTGGCATCCACTCAGTTTCCAGTTCCTTGCTACTACAAAAAAAGGCTGCTATAAATATTTTTGCATACATGGGTCCTTTTACCTTTTTTATAATCTCTTTGTGATACATAGTAGAGACAATGCTAATAGTTTCTTTGCATCATATCATCCTCTGTTTTCAAGTCTTTTGTTTAATATGGAATTTCCTTGAGTACCAAAAACTATATGAAACCGTAGTTGGAGGGAAAAAGTCATAGCCATGGTAATTAATAATAATTCCACTTAATTTTATTTTATTCTAACTCAACTATTTGTTTTATCTAAAATGAGACATTGGTATTCTTTATCAAAGCCATCATATACCTATCCTTGTATAAAATCATCCACTTACTTATGTCATTCCTGTTCTTGATGCAAGTTGTTGTGGTCTTTCCAACCTTTGCCACCTTATGGTTTAAGGAATCTCACTATACCCAGCTAGCTGCCTGCTCTTCCCCCAGAGGAAAACTAGGCTTTTGAGAGGAATTGTTTTATTTCACTTTTCTTATTACTAATTACTTGGGGCCACTTTTTTTTCCTTTTCTTTTTTTTTTAAATTATTATTATTATTAAAAGCTTTTTATTTACAAAATATATGAGTGATTTTTCTACATTGACCTTTGCAAAACCTTTTTCTTTTTCTTCTAAGCTTTTCCCCTCTTCCCCCCACCCCTAGATGACAAGTAATCTAATACATGCTAAATATGTTAAATTATATGACAAATCCAATATATGTATACATATCTATACAGTTATCTTACTGCACAAGAAACATCAGATTTAGAAAGAGAGGAAAACAAAAAAACCAACCTAAGAAGGAAAACCAAGTGCATGGAAATATTCACAGAAAGCATTAAAATGCTGTGTTGTGGTTCACACTCAGTTCCCTCAGGTCTCTCTCTGGATGTATATGACTATCTTCATCGCTGAACAATAGGAACTGGTTTGAATCACATCATTGTTGAAGAAAACCATGTTTAGGGCCACTTTTTATAAGTTATTGATTACTGTCTTTTAAGAACTGCCTGTTCATTTCCTTTGATCATTTATTAAGAAGTGACATACATTTGAATCAGTTCACTATTACGTTTTATGTATCACACTTTTTCCAAAGAGATTTGTTGAAAAGGCTTTCCCTCCCCCAACTAAAATTTTCTGTTTCATATTGCATTGATAGTGCTTTTGCAATACCTTTTCGGTTTTATTAAATTTTTCTGTTAATGGACTATCTCAGTTGCCTAGGTTTGAAATTTCAGACTCTTATCAACTTCTACCAAATCAATAGCTGCCGAATCCTTTCTGTTCTACCTTTCAAGTATCTCTTGTACCTTTTCTTTTGTTTCATTTTCATTGCTACCCTTTAGTTCAGACTCTTGTTCTTTCTTGACTTGGGAGTGCGGTAATAGCATCTTGTTTTCCCTGCCCCTGGTCTCCCTAACAAAGTTAATCCTTTAGACATCATCAGGACTGTCTCTCTAGTGTGTGGTTCTGGCCATATTGCTTCTTGCTTTTTAAAGCTTCTTAATCATGCTCCAAAGTGTCTTAAACTGTATCCATATGGGATCACATAACTGAATGTGGAGGTCGCAAAACATTTTGCAACAGTGAAAGTTTCTGAACACGATAACCAAAAAATTAATTCAAAATTAAACATGTAATGAATCTGAGGTATTTGTGGCAGTGCTTGCCCATATTGCACTGATGATTTCATTATAGCCTTGGTTTTGAATGCACAACATGTGTATTTTGTACACCCGTGCATGAAAGGCTGCCAGCAATACCTCAGCTCAGATCTGAGATGGGGTTGATTAGAATTTCTTAGGTAAAAAGGAGTTGTGAGAGTGGAAAAAAACTAAGAAGCCTGCTTTAGACTTTTGTTGAAGACTGTACAATCCAATTTCATCCTTCCTTTCCAATATTATCTTACATTGTCTTAAAATATTAGAAAAACATGAAAGGATGATAAATTTATATTTCTAACATAATTATCCCATTGTTCCTTTTCTTGTTTTTCTGGTTTATGTCCACCTGTATTTGTTTATATTGAATTCCTAGTTATCTTTTTTTTGTGTCTCTGTTGTGATTTGTGGTAGGAGTGATGGTGCAGATCCTTCTCCCTTGGATTTCCCAAACATTTTGTTTCATACTCATCTAATGCATAAGTTATATATTATTATAGACATCTATGTTGGTGTTTTAGTCTCTTTTAGACTAAACTTGATGAAGGTAGGGGACATATCTTCTAGACTTGGTATTTTTAGTGCCTATTCATACAGTAAGTACTTAATTCTTGTATTTTTATTTGTGTTTTACTGTTACCACTCTCTGCTCTCTTAGGTGATGACCCCACAAGCAAGAGGGACTGTAGCTGCTGCTGCAGTTGCTGCCACAGCCAGTATTGCAGGAGCCCCAACACAGTACCCCCCTGGTCGAGGAACTCCTCCCCCACCTGTGAGCCGAGGGACACCTCCTCCAGGTAAGGTATCCTTAGATAGCAGGCAGACTAGTTTGTAGGTAAGGCATTAGCTGGATTGATGATGAAACATAACCTTGTCTGAATCTGATGAAGAGTTTGAATTACTCAGCAGGATTACTCTGAAGTCCAGCCTGGATAATTGTTTAGGGGCTTAGGGTCCACTCTTTCCTAGGAGAGGAACCTTGACTTTTGGGGGGGTGAGTCATCTTTGAGCCAAGAACAGCCACCATGAGGATGATGGAGCTGGAGACAGTGGCTCTTCCCCTTTTGTTATCTGAGTGACTTTTCTCTCTTTATGCAACTTCTTACAATTTTCATACAGCACTGAATTATTTTCTGGGACTTCTCTGTTGCAGGCATGATGGCCCCTCCTCCTGGAATGAGACCTCCCATGGGCCCCCCAATGGGGATGCCCCCTGGGCGAGGGGCACCAATGGGCATGCCCCCTCCTGGCATGAGACCCCCTCCTCCTGGAATGAGAGGTGAGTAGAACAGCTGCATTGGCAGTTCCAATGTGGTCAGTGTCAATTTTGTTCCTGCCATTCTCTTCTTTTCATGGGAGCACAAAAGAACAAGCCATAGATGGGTCGACTAGAATTTCCTAGAAGTGATTTTTTTAATCAACCTATGTTCTTACTGTTGCTTGGGGAGGTGGGTTTGGGGATAGTTCCCCTGAGCCCTGAATCTCCTTTGCTTTCATGCCTGTGAGCTTTGTTTTCCAGGAAGGATTAGGTATTTATAAAGTGTCTGACCCTGGATCAAGTAATTTTTCCTTTCTGAGCCTCAGTTTCTCCTACTGTGTAAAAGGGACAACAATACTACTTTTGTTATTTATCTCTCAGAGCTGTTGTAATGAGAATGCTGTGTAATCTTTAGAGCATTTTAGAAATGTGAATTGTGTATCTGTCTCATGGAACTCATTTGTTTCCCTTATAGGTCCCCCTCCCCCAGGAATGCGCCCACCAAGACCTTAGGATTTCTCAGCTGCTGTGATGCTGCCTCTGTCTTGAGGCTGTATATAGTTTCGTGGCTTTTTGTATAAAGTGTGCTGCTTTTAAATTGATTCATAATAAACTCTTGGGGAAAAAAAAACAAAAACTTGTGTCTTATTTTGTGTGACTGGGTATTTTCTGTGTCTGTTGGAAGCATTCAAAAGGAGTACAGAATTTAAATCTCCTAAAATTATGCTGATTGTTACATGGGCTATCCTATTGGAAATGGTTCTTTCAGCTGAGTTACCTTTATTCCTTTTTTGTTCACCTAGCTGACATCTGGAAAGAAAAGGTCAGAGGTTGTCGTTTCTCTCTGCCTCCCTCCATTGTGATAACCATTGAATCAGGTCCCTGCTTTTTCTTATTGTCTCCAAGTTTTTGGGCTTAAGAAATAGTGATAGCAAGCGTTTAAATGGTCTTTTAAGGTTTTGCAAAATGCTTTACAGATACTTCATATGGCCCTTTTAGCAACCTTGAGAAGTAGGTATTCTTGTGATCCCCATTTTACAGATGTTGAAATTGAGGCACATAGGGATTAAGTGATTTGCCCAGAGTTACATGGCTAATAATTGAGGCTGGATTTGAACTCGTATTCCTGATTCCAGGACCAGCAGTCTGTGTATTGGGCCACCTGATGATAAGTAAACCATTAAGTACGTATAATTTGAATAAGAGATTTAGCTGGGGACATGATGACTGCCTCAAAGATTTTGGAAGTTGGGATTAGCCATCTTGGACTTGAAAGAGTATAACTTGCAGCAATGGATAGACTTCAGTTTATTTCTGACAATGGAATGGTGTGCCCCTGCAGTGAGATTTTGTCCGTGGAAATAAGTGGGTTCTGAATGAAGCTTGTCGGAGAAGAATTTATCTGATGGGTGAGGAGCTGGATAGGTATTTATGTTTGGCACTTAGTCCATAGCTAGAGACTGGAGAGTACCAAAAAGTATTGAGACCATTAAGACTCTAGATCTCCCTCTAACTCAGTGGTCTCATTGAATTTTATTCTTCCTCTTAAGCTGTGATTGGGTCAGATTTGCCTTTTCTCCCTTCCTACACATGACACCCCATTCCTGAGCAACATTCCTGGAATGTACTCCTGACTTCTGCCTTAGAGTCCCTCTTATTTTTTTAAGACAAAGCTCAAATGGTCTCCCTCAGATGCAGGGAGGTAGCATTATAGTGTGCAGATCGTCAGGCTTGGAATCACAAAAACCTCTGTTCAAATGTGAACTCGGGTACTTCCTAGCTGTGATACCCTGGGCAAGTTATTTGACCCGAGTCTGCTTGAGTTTTTTCATCTGTAAAATGGGGATCGTCATAACACCTACTTCCTAGGCATGTGAAGATCATATTTGCAAGTTTTATAAACTTTTAAATGCTATGCTATTAAGTGCTAGTATCCTCCCTTCAAAACTACTGTTAATTTGCACCCAGCATAATGATTTTTTCCTATGTCTCCCTCATTAGTTCCTTGCAGGCAGAGATTGTTCTATTCTGTTCACAGGACTGAGCACATAGGTGCTTCATAAGTATTTGTCGATTGATTATAAAGAATCACTATGGTGTAGTATGAAGTAGAAAAGTGCTGGATTTGGAGCTTGAATCCTAGCTCTGACACTGGAACCATGAATGAACTCTTCTAACCTCTGAGCTTCAGTTTCTTCACCAGTAAAATGGAAATAATACTTAGACTTGCTACTTTATAGAGTTATGAAGAAAGCACTTTGCATTCCTTAAAGTACTATATACTTCAATAATTTAATCCATAATTTTGTTAGCATGGGTACTTTCTAGATTGATGTCACAGGTCCTCTGTAGTTTAGTAAGTTTTAAAATAATTTTTGTGGCTGAAAAATTAATCACCATTGTGACTATGATCATAAAATAGCTTGTCTGACTCTTAGACAAGATTTAAGGGCTTTAATTCTGGAGAGCAATTTGGAGCTATGCTCAGAAAATTATCAAACTATGCATACCCTTTGACCCAGCAGTGTTTCTATTGGGCTTATATCCCAAAGAAATCATAAGAGAAGGAAAGGGCCCCACATGTGCAAGAATGTTTGTGGCAGCTCTTTTTGTAGTGGCTAGAAACTGGAAACTGAATGGATGCCCATCAATTGGAGAGTGGCTGAATAAATTATGGTATATGAATATTATGGAATATTATTGCTCTGTAAGAAACGACCAGCAGGACGATTTCAGAGAGGCCTGGAGAGACTTGCATGAACTGATGTTCAGTGAAGTGAGCAGAACCAGGAGATCATTATTCACGGCAACAACAATACTATATGAGGATCAGTTCTAATGGACATCACTCTCTTCAACAATGAAATGCTTCAAACCAGTTCCAATTGTTCGGTGAAGCGAGCCATATACACCTAGAGAGAGGGATGTGAAATGTGGACCACAACATAACATTTTCATGTTCTCTATTGAGGTTTGCTTGCATTGTATTTCCTTTATCAGATTATTCTTTCTTGTAGATATGATTTCTCCTGCACAAAAAATGATGCAATAACTATACATATATTCGATTTCTTAAGTATTCTAACATAATTATCATGTAGTGGATATCCTGCCATCTAGGGGAGGGGTGGGAAGTAGGGGGGAAAAATTTGTAACAGAAAGCTTTGTAAGGCTTAATGTTTAGGAATTACCCATACATATGTTCTGCAAATAAAAAGTATTAATAAAAAAAAAAAAAGATTTAAGGGCTTTAACCAGGTCCATTAAAGAAGGAAAGGTCCTTCAGAGGAGGGATCGGGTCGGCATGACCTTGGAAAATCCAAGTCATGTCCCTTCCACATTAAGGACTTCATGTAGAAAAGTGTAATATACATATAGGTTTTATTTTTAATAGTGACAAAGGGATACTAAACTACAATTTTTGAGACTGAAAGTGGAAGAAACTAGTGTTCAAGATCAGACATGGCTTAATATAGACAGTGGGACTTGAACTGGGCATGGAAGGGTGAGAAAGCTTTACATAATTAGGAAAGCAAAGGCAGAGTATTTCAAGCAGGTACCACATGAGCAAAGAGGAGAAAAGAAGAGGAATTCAAATAGCGTGAATGGAGACCACTGAAGAGACCTGATTGAATGGGATGTTAAAGTTTCAGTGCTGGCTTTTGTGGGAGTAAAGAAAGCTCTTTATGTTCTAGTTGAAGCACCTTTATTTTTAAGGAGTAGAGTCAATTTTCTCAACTCTTGAGTGCTTTTGACAAGAGTATAAGAGGGAAAGTCATATTTGACAATCTCCTCTTTCCTTGTCTCCCCGAGGTATCCAATACCCTTGTAGCCTTTTCCTTCACCTTTATAGGTTTTCTAGGGGATGTTCCATAACCATTCCTCTTTTATCTCATCGGTGGCCTGTTCTCATTTGTTAAGGAGGAAAACTGAATCAGAATTGGAATGTTTGAATCAGAAGGAACTTAGAATGTAGGACATAGAAAGTCAAAGCTGGAAAAGACTTCTAAAAAAGGTAAAATGATTTGAACAGGATTACTTGCTAGTAAATGTCATAACTGATATAGGAGCCCAAGTTAGTGGAGTTGGTTTTTTTTTTTAATTTCCATTTATTTACTAATTTACAAATATTTACTAATAAATTTACTAATTTATTTACTAATAAATAATGATTTATTTTTTTTGAGAGCCTACTATGTTCACAACCCTGTAAAGCACTGGAAGAGACCTTTAAAGTCATCTAACATAATTTAATTATAGATGAGGGAACTGAAGGTCCCAGATGATAGAGTTCACTACAGAGCTGAGAATAAATAAGTCCCAAAACTCTATTTCTAGACCAGTACTTAGTAATAATTACTGACCTCTTGACCCTAGAACCATGAACTAGCTGTTACATCTGCGTTGATACAAAAGGGAATTGGGCCTGATGATCTTTAAGGTCTCTTAGGTAATAGTCTTATTTTAAACTGTCTTTATTATTATTGGATTGTAAATTATTAGGACCAGATCTTGTCTTAATTATCTTTTTATCTCCCTCCATTACCATTATTCCAAGACAAGTTATGCAAAGGATAGCTGCTTAACATGATTAGTAAATGAATTAGCAAATGAATAAGATTAGAATGAATAAATTAATGAGAAACAGTGTTGGGAATACAAACAAAACATTATGTGCTTTTTTTTTTTCCTGAGGCAATTGGGGTTAAGTGACTTGTCCAGGATCACACAGCTAGGAAGTGGTAAGCGTCTGAGATCACATTTGAACTCAGGCCCTCCTGACTTCAGGGCTGGTGCTCTATCCACTGCACCACCTAGCTGTCTCCCATTCTGTGCTGAGGAGCTCATGCTATAACAGAGATGGCATTTAGGAAAGGTGGTTAGTTGTTGCCCTTTGTGCTTGATGAGGACCAAAGTGATGTCAGTATGTTGGTGATAAAGTACAATGTGTCTGACTGACTGATCAGACCCATATGAGCTTGAAAGACTACCACAATTCAGGCCCAAACTGGACATTTAAGCATCTCATGTTTCCTTTGTGCTTCTGAGAGTCTACTTTGCTCAAAGAGTACAGCATCTTCTTTGATGCAGATACTCCATAGTGGGCAGTCCTGTACCAGCATCTCCCTTTTCTCACAATACCAAAGTTCTTCAGAAAGCTCTTGAGAATGTCCTTGTAATAAATGTTGAAGGGGATGTGGGAAAACTGAAACACTGATACATTGTTGGAACTGTGAACGGATCCAACCATTCTGGAGAGCAATTTGGAACTATCAAAAAGTTATCAAACTGTGCATTCCCTTTGACCCAGCAGTGTTTCTATTGGGCTTATGTCCCAAAGAGATCTTAGAGGAGGGAAAGAGACCCATGTGTGCAAGAATGTTTGTGGCAGCCCTTTTTGTAGTGGCTAGAAACTGGAAACTGAGTGGATGCCCATCAATTGGAGAGTGGCTGAATAAATTATGGTATATGAATGTTATGGAATATTATTGTTCTGTAAGAAACGGCCAACAAATGATTTCAGAGAGGCCTGGAGTGAAATGAGCTAAGTGAAATGAACAGAATCAGGAGACCATTGTACACGGCAACAACAAGATTATATGATGATCAGTTCTGATGAACATGGCTCTCTTCAACAATGAGATTACTGATGCCAGTTTCAATGATCATGTGATTATAAGAGTCATCTACACCCAGAGAGAGGACTGTGGGAACAAAGTGTGGACCACAACATAGCATTTTCATTCTTTTTGTTGTTGTTTGCTTGCATTTTGTTTTCTTACTCATTTACCTTTTTTTATCTGATTTCTCTTGTGCAGCAAGAGAATTATATAAATATGTTTCTATATAATGAATTTAACATATTTTTAACATGTTCAACATATATTAAATTGCTTGCCATCTAGAGGAAAGGATGGGGGGAAGGAGGAGAAAATCTGAAACACAAGACTATGCAAGGGTCAATGTCAATTTATCTGTGCATATTTTTTGAAAATAAAAAGCTTTATTAAACAAAATAGAGAATGTCCTTGTACCACTTTTTCTGACCCTTATGTAAGCACTTATGTGAATGGTCTGTAAAACAGTCTTTGACTTCTTTGTACAAAAGTATTTTAGCTGCTCTTTTAGGGGAAATCAAAGGAATGTCCATCAATTGGGGGATGGCTAAACAAGTTGTGGTATATAATTTTAATGCAATATTATTGTGCTAAAGAAATGATAGGCAGAATGATTTCAGAAAAACCTGGAAGGACTTACATACTAAAGTGAACAGAACCAAGATAATGTTGTACCCATTTATAGGAATATTGTTCAATGAAGAACTGTGAATGACTTAGCTATTTTCAGCAATATAATGATCCAGACAATCCCAAAGGACTAATGATAAAGCATACTATCTGCCTCCAGAGAAAGGTAAGAATATTTTGCTATTGCCTGAATAGACTAAAGCATAATATTTTTCACATTTTTTCTTTTATTTCAAGTTGTCTTGCACAAAATAACTAATATGAAAATGTCTTAACCTTATTGCACATGTATATAACCTATAAATCTGATTCCTTACCATTTTAGGGAAGGAGGAAGAAAAAGGACAGAAGTTGGAGATCAAAACTTTAAATAAAAATGTTAAAAAATCAGGAATGAAAGCAGAAAAAAAAAATTGATCATTTAGGCAAATGTAAATGCTTTTTGGCATTCACCAATGTGGCCAGCCCATTGGAGTTGATCCACAAAGATTGCTTCCAGGGATGATGGCCCTGGGAGGCTGGGCTGGCATTCAGAACTGAGGGCTGGGTGAGGTAGGAGGGAAGCTGCCAGTCATATGGCTCTTGGGCTCAGAGTCCAGAGCTGTACTCAATGGGTGGTTGAGGCGGTGAGGATCTTCAACTGGCTCTGCACATCCTGCCTTTCATCTCTCCCTAAGGGTCCCTACTTTAATTGAACTGGTTTTTGTCTGCAGTTGGTGGTCACGTCTGGCCTCTCTTCCACAAGGGTTGCTTAGCTGGGCAATGCATGTGGAGAGTAGCGGTCTGGGGAGTATCCTATTCCCTGGCCTCTTGGGTTCAGGGCCTGTGGCTTTTGGTCACCATTCATTCTGAGGCAAGGTGGGGTGCTCAAGGTCTGGTGATGTTTGATCTACACACATGGATAGAGGACTAGCTTTGGCAGCTGGGTGACACTGGAATAGGCCCATGCAAGGCCTCTGGTTGTATTAGCAAGGGAAGAAAAACAAGTTGTTGCCTTCCAGGGCAGTGCAGGAGGCCTGGGTCGTGATCCACAGCCCATGGTTAACCACACTAACAGGTGCAGAGTCAGGGGGTACCCGGAAGCTTGGGTCTTGCTACATGTTTCTATTCTTTGTTTTTCTCAAAACTTGGCCAATGGTCAAGAAGTCAACATCTCCCCGAGAGGGTTTTTACCAATAAACAGAGAGTAAACATCTTCCCCCACCCCCCTCCACCTCTCCCTATAAAATAACTCCTCCTGCAGTACCTTCTGAGACAAGCGAACCCTGGTGATGCTGTTTGATCCTGGACTGCATTTTTCCACAATAAACGCTAACCAGTCTGGTGTCCAGGTAATTCTTACCTTTCAAATCCACTCTCTCCCTGCAATAAAATGCATAGAATGGCTCCAGTCCCATTTTTTAGCTCTGTTTCCTGTTTCCTCAAGTGTAAAATTGGATGATAAACTACCTTCCAGAATTGTTGTGAGTATGAAATGAAATATTTGGGAGGCGTGTTGCAAACTTTAAAGCACTATGTAAATATCAGTTTTATTATTATTCCAACTTAGGTGGTTAGTTATAGATTCTGGGCAAATCTTCACTTATCTAAGCCTCAGGTTCTAATTCTGCAAAGTACGTATAATTATACTGGCGCTGTCTACGTCACAGAGTTGTTGAAAGCGCCTTTTTAATGTAAGTTGTCATAAATTAATGTGCTTGAGAAAACTACTAGGATGGAACGTTAAGAACAAGGGCCCTATAAACAGGGAGGCAAAGCCGGAAGTTCCCGTAGCCGGACCATTTTGTAGCGGCCTCATTTCCGGCCGCGGGAGCGGGAACCGACTTCTTGTCGGTTTGTAGGCCCGGGTTGAGGCGAATCCGACGCGAATCAGAGCCATCCCAGCCGCCACTATGGTGAGGGAGCGCCGGGCAGCCATGTGGGGTGGTTTTACGGCTGGCCCCGAGCGAAGAGTGCCGGCCGGGCTGTCAGTCGAGTTCAGAGGGCTGGGGCCCAGGTTTGGGGAGGAAGGGAGCCGGAGGAAAGGCCAGGATTCTGAGGGGGGGAGGGGAAGGAGCGCGAGCTGGGATTCTGAGAAGGGGGAGGGAAATGAACTCGAGGCTCGGGTCCTGAGGAGGGGGAGGGGAAGGGGGAGGCTGCTGGACGGGAATTCTGAGGGGGGGAGGGCACTCCAGGCCAGACTTGTTGCGGGGGGAGACGTGAGGGCTCTCAGAGCTGGGGTCCTGAGGTGGGGGGGGCATGGCTTCAGAAGAGGGGAAGGGAGTAGCGGAGGGCTGGGATTCCGAGGAGGGGAGGTGTATGGCTTCGGAAGGACGACAAGCTTTGGTTCTGAGGGGGGAGGGGGAATTGTGGGTCAAGACTCCGAGGGTCACGTGGGTATTTGTGTGTATAGTGGGGATAGGGCTAGTTGAGATGGTGGAGGGAAGCACTGGGAGCCTGCCCTGGAACCTGGGGAATGGTTAAAGGTAAAAGTGGGGGACAGTCAGATGCTTGGGTATCTGGGGGGGAGGGGACGTTGACAGAGAGGAAGATGTAGGTCAGGGTTAGAGGGCGGTCCCAGAAATCTGAAGGGGGAGGACTGGATAGGGTGGAGGACTTGTTAGAGCCAGAGGGTTAAGGACTGGCAGTGTGAGCAGTGGGCTTTGTAAAGATTAAACCTTTTTAGCATCTGCTCCCTCCCCATCATTTTACACAAGGGAGAGCTCCCAGCCCCCAGTTTTAGACCTACTGCCCCTTTTAGGCCTCCTCCAATGTCACATGGGTAGTGAGACAAGATTTAGAACTTGAGCCCCCATCTCCTGACTCACAATCAGTACTCTGCACAAGTTGTTGGAATCCAGGTTCCCAGGTCTAATGTGCATTCTGTTATATCCCCTCTCTTTGTTAAGAGACTCTCTGAATGTTATCACTAATGTATCCCTCAGGTAGCAAAGATGCTGGGGTTTTAAGTCTGATGATTTGGATTCAAGTCCTAGCTTTATCACCAGCTTACTGTGTTATCTTGGACAAGTCTCTTAACCGCTTCAATTAATGGTCAATTTCCTTGTCTGTAAATACCTTTTCAATAACTTTGCAATGTCTATCACATTATGCTCTTGGGAAGGTCAGTGAAATGATTGGATTGTGTAGGAAAACTATCCTTGCACTGAGTTCAGTTGTTTTGGTCTGGAAAGGAGGGTGAAGAAATCTAGTATTAAAAAGTGGAGGTAAAAGAAGGCTTTTCCAAGACTCAGAATGTTATCTTGGGGAATCTTAGAACAAAGGATATAAACTAGAAAGAATATTAAAGCTAATTTGGATATCCCCTTTTACTAAGGAGGAAGCTGAGGTTCAGAGTGGGGAATTGATTTATCCAAGGTCAACACTAGAACATAGGTTTCCTGACTCCAAATCTGTTTATTTGCCTTTGTTAAGTTTCCCCTGGAAGCAGAAGTAAAAGAAAAGTAGGGTCAAGGAGGGATTCAGATTTCAGGGTCTCAGCTCCTTTCTTGCTTCTTACAGACGGTGGGCAAGAGCAGCAAGATGCTGCAGCACATCGACTACAGGATGAGATGCATCTTGCAGGATGGCCGCATCTTCATTGGCACCTTCAAGGCCTTTGACAAGCACATGAACCTGATCCTTTGTGACTGTGATGAATTCAGGAAGATCAAGTGAGGAGGGGCCCTACTGGGAGGAGAGCAACCTGGTTCACCTAGCAGAAAATTGTGGGGGAGGGACCCAAATGGCAGGTGATGTAGTTTAGCTGTCCCCTGTCTGGCTGTGGCCTAACTGCTGCTTGCGTCTGTATGGTTATGTCCTTTTTTGAAGAAAAGTCCTCTGAGATTCCCCAGTGCCCTCTGAATGCTGCCTTCCCCAGGAGTTCAGCTGTGCTTGGAACCCCTTGGCCTGAGAGCTGTGTTTCTGCTTTTCCTTGTTTGCCCCCATGGGGTAAAGGGCTCTCGTGTTCTCCCCACAGGTTTTTAAGGGGGAGAACTTGCTTTTCTGTCCTCATTGCCTCTCTGTAAGGCTGCAGCCTAAACGGCATCCCCACCCAATACAGCCTGCTCTGAAGCAGCTTTCAGGAGCCCCTGACCCTCTTCAGGGTAAGTGCCTGGCTTCACCACTTGGGTTGGTGTTTGGGGCTAGTGATTTAGAATCAGAGTTGGAAGAGACCTTCAAGATTATTTAGTGTGACCCCTTATTTTATAGGAGAGGAAACAGCAAGGTGCTTAAGTGACTTGCCCAAAGTTATAGAGTAGCAGAGCAAATATTCAGACCTCAGTTCTATGACCTCTCTATATCTATTGTTTTTCCCATTTTACCAGGATTCCTTCTTTGATTTGCTGTCTGCAAAAAAAAAGAAGTGGTGAGAGACAGTGGCTAAACCACTATCCCATGTGTTTTCAAATAATTAGCTATGTCAGTTTTCTACCAAGAATCTTGTGGTTTAAAGCTAGAAAGACTTTGGGATTAATTGGCAAAAGTGATACTTAATCTACGACATCCAAGCTATTGCCACCTTACAGGTCAGGAAGCCCAGAGAGGGTAAATAACTTATCTATGTCCACTAGTTTGTTAAATGATAGTGATTGGGGGTGGGAAAACCAGGTCTCTTGCTTCCCAAAAGTCGAGCTCCAATTTTCCTTCCTTCATCAGTCTATTAATGACTTTTTATTTCTTTTAGGTCTGTGTGTTTTTTTGTGTGTGTGTGTCTGGCTTAAGTGGGGAAAATCCACAATAAGGACTTACCCAGAGTGAGTGGGGTGCTAGATGCCAGCAGGAGCTCCTTGGGGAGCTGATTAATCTGGCAGCTCTTGTAAGATTAAACAGCAATTGTCCTTTCTCCCTGTGAGAGAAATCAAGTATAAGAGGTCAAGCAAGTTATTCAGATAGGTAGGAACATTAGGATAGGGGTGAGTATTGTTAGCCCAGGGTTAGTTGCAGAGCCATTCAAGTTGCCCAATCAAAAGAGATTGTCAGTGTTGGAGCTTATGGGAAGGATTGATATGGAGGAGGACCCTTGATGAAGATAGCAGGTAAAAATAGGAAATGGCCTTTATAAGTACTGAATTTATTTCCATGTAGAATGCTCTCCTAGGTGAATGTCTCTTTGAAAGAAAAAAATTAAGCTTATACTGAAAAAAAGCTTAGCATTAACTATTGACTGCATTCATGTTTTTCACAAGCAAAGTTTGAAGGAAAGGTGCTTCCTATATTTAGAGCAATATGGTTATTCATTCAACATATAGTTTTTTAATTGACACAAGATGCAGTGTTCTGTTATTGGCAATAGGAATAGTTGTCTTGTTCCCCTTCCACAAATGGAATATGGGATATGGAAGTAGCCATGACTTGGATATATATGTGCTGTAATAGGGTTATCATCTGCCCTGTCTAGGTCCTACTGTCTTGGCATCATCCTAGAACATTGTTATACATAATAGGTGCTCAGAATATATTTAATGAATTATGATCCAGAGTCACATTTCTTCATTTTTCAGGGGTACAGATAAGAGTCTAGAACTTAAAATACAAAAAGAATTACTAAATATAGGATTACAACTCCCAAAAGCTTTGAATTACTGGCAAACTAAAATATCTAGTCTGCTGTAAACATAAACTACCCTCTTGAAGCCGTTTATTACCAGAAGTTTTCCACTCTGTCTCTTAGAGGTAATTCTGTATATAACTCATCTCTGAGATTGTACTGGGAGCTACTAAAGAATTAAAATTGGTGTAAAAGAGGAATTAGGATTAGATTCACTTCATTTAATCCCAAAGCACAGGTCTAGAAACAAAGTAAAGGGAGCAAGATTTTGCTTGCCTAAAGGAAAGTTTCCTAACAATTGGAGCTCTCTGAAAGAGTCATTTACTTTCCTGTAGAAGTAGTGGATTTCATGTCATTGGAGGTCTTCAACTAGAAATTGAATGACTATCCAAGGTCCTTTTTACCTTTGATATGACAAGAAGCAACCATTCCTAGGACCTAGGAATTACCCTGATTCACAAAGTTTAGAGATGAAATATTAAAAATCATTTAATTCAACCCTCTTTATTTTTTATATTAAAGATCCAGAGAAGGGGAGTGACTTGCCCAAAGTTATATAGCTAGTCATTGGCAGATTTGGAATTTCAATTTAGGTCTTTCATCTCCAAGTCTGTTCTTCTGCCTCTTTCTACTATATCAGTTAAATGTTTAGAAATGGACTGGACCTTAATTTAATTTCTGTATATGACTATATACAATAGATTTCAACTTAGAGTGATGGGAAGCTTGGGAGGATGCTGGGAATATGTTACAAGGAAGTATAATATGTGAAGTGCCTTAATAATACCCTGTCCATTAAAGTAAGGTGTTTCTTTGTTTTTTTGTTTTTCTTCTCCCTGTCTTCAGGCCGAAGAACTCAAAACAAGCAGAAAGGGAAGAGAAGCGAGTTCTGGGCCTTGTGCTGCTACGTGGAGAGAACCTAGTCTCAATGACTGTGGAGGGTCCACCTCCCAAAGATGTAAGGCAGGAATCAGTGTGGTCTTGAGGTGATGGGGAAGTCCCCATCTTGGTGTGAGTACTGAGAGCCAAGTACTCTTTCTGGGATAATAAGTGCTTTATTTTTGTATCATTTTACAAAGTTAAAAAGCTCTTGTCACAATAGCCCAATAAAGCCCAATGTTGTGATTTCTACACATTTTTATACATCTGAAACTTAGAGAGATGATATGGTTATCTAAGTTATATAGTTCATAACTGATGGAGGAGCCAGCATTTATTTACACTTGAGCCCTTTGGTATCAACTTCATATTCTTTTCACTATACCATACCATGTGTTAGACTAGAACATTTTGTAAGAATGTGCTTCTTTGCCACAGAACTCCCAAGGAGCCAGTAGATTGGACTTAAAATGTATGATAGCAAACTACACAATGAATTTTTAATCTTAGAATCATAAAGATAGAATGGGCCTTAGAGTAGTATGAATCCTTTTCTATGTATTGAATTAGATAGCTTGTAAGGTTTTTTTTCAATCAGAGTGTTTTTTGAGAAAATGAGACCTATAGGGAGGAGAGTTGTTGCTTTCTTTAAATTTTTGATGTACCAGATTAATGACAGTCATAACTAGGTTCCAGATCCCAATATTTTTTCTTTGGTCCATCTGAAAATTTATGTAAGTGGATAGATTGTGTTGTATGTAAGTGGTAATAGTAATAATAATGATAGCAGTAAAAATAAGTATAGCCTTAAGAATTTACAAAAAGTTTTCCTTAACCCATTGAGAGAGAAATGATATACTTTCTAGATGAGAGAACTGAGACTTTAATTGGTTAAGTGACCAAATACATGTTATCTTAGGCTGGCAACATAGGGTCAACCTTGGTGATTAGGAGTCAGGGTGGTGGTTGTATATGGACCTTGGTCTGTATATTTGAGTGCCCTGTGGATTTGGAAGTCTTAGCAAGTTTGCCCCATAAAGGTGTACCTCTCTTTTGTATCCCTCTGCTATAAAATTAAAATTTTTTTTTTTCCTATTTCAGACTGGAATTGCCCGAGTACCACTTGCCGGGGCTGCAGGAGGTCCTGGGATTGGCAGGGCAGCAGGGAGAGGTGTGCCTGCTGGTGTCCCAATGCCCCAGGCTCCTGCAGGACTAGCAGGGCCTGTCCGAGGGGTAGGAGGACCATCTCAACAAGTGAGAAGCTACAATAATATGGAATTCTGTATGGAAGAAGGGGGTAGTTGTGGGCTTAGTGCCAAAAGCAATTTCACTTCATTCATTGAGCACTTGCTATATGCACTGGGGATACAAAGCCAAAAATAAGACTTTCTGCCTTCAAGGATATGGTGCTCTATTGGGGGGACAAACATGTGCATAACTAACAATATACCAGATACATAGAGAAAATTCAAAGTAATCTTGGGGTGGACAGCACTAACAACTACTTGGTAGAGGTAAGAATGGTGAGAGTAGCCTCTGTAAAGAGACAAAAGCAGGATATAGTGTGGAGGGGAAAAGCAATTGGTTCATTTTAACTGGATTATAGAGTTTGTGATGGCCAATAACATAACCATTGTGAAAAGATACACTGGAGCCAGAATGTGAAGGACTTTAAATGGTACTCAGAGAAGTTACACTTTGTTTTTTATTCTAAAGTCAAGAGGGAATGTGCTGGGGCAGCCAGGTGGTGCAGTGGATAGAGGACCGGTCCTGAAGTCAGGAGGAACTGAGTTCAAATCTGGCCTCAGACACTTAACACTTCCTGGCTGTGGGACCCTGGGCAAGTCACTTAACCCCAATTGCCTCAGGAAAAAAAAAAAAAGGGAATGTGCCACCAAAGGTTCTTTAGAAGGGTAGTGGCAGGGTCAGCTCTTTACTTAAGGAATATCAGTTTGGCTGCTATATAGAGGGTGGATTGGAGAATAGACTGGCTGTTTGTAGTAATCCAGGTGAAAGGTGATGAAGAATTAAGGTACTGTTTAAGTGTGGAGAAAAGGGTGGATATGAAAGAAGATAGAATCCATGACACTTGGCAGTTGATTTGGATATGGGACATGAAAATGAATGAATAGGTAAGAATGATTGGAGTTACAAACTTGAATGACTAAGATTGGTGATATCTTTAATATATGGAAATTAGGGCAAAGTGTTTTGGTGGGGGGGAGGGATAAATCCTTTTTTGGTTGTGTTGCATTTTATATACTTTTGAGAGATTTAGGTAGAGATATTCAACAAATTGGTGATGTAGGATTATAGTAGATGAGAAGTGAGGACTACATCTGTAGATTTGCTAATCATCTGCTAGAGATAATAATTAGATCCATTGGAGCTGATAAGGTCAGTGTGAGTGTAAAAGTGAGAGAATAGCACTCTTAACAGCTTTGGGGATACACAAGTCTCTGGGCTTTAAATGTTGGGAGAGATTTCAGACCTGAAATTATATATGCCTCCTAAGTTTTCTATGGGAGCTCTTTAAATAATAAGTGTTGAAGGGCAAAAATATGGTCGTTTTGAATTTTAATTATGATTAAAGAGTTTCATTTTATATCTCTGAGAATTTAAGATTTGATAAGCATAAATCTTTGGTGGTTTAAATTAGGATGGATTAAAGATACATGCTTTGCCCAGCTGGTATAAGCTTTTCTTTCCTAAGGAGCTAATTGCTGAGCTGTACCAATTTATATTTACTTTTTTTGGAAAAAAAGTAAAAATGTGATTTTGAACTTCTTAGTCATTTGTGATTTAATATATTTTTTTGAAAAAATCTAAATGAATGTGAGTGTGATAGTTTAAAAAATTTGACATTTTTTCTCATCACAAACTTTTAACATAGTGTAATAACATTTACTAAGTATTTTCTTTACAAGAATTTTGTGAGCTACTGTCCATTTCATTAGGTGGTAAAGTGATAGCTTGTTTGAGATAGATGTTTGAGCTGCCCCAAGAAGGTCCAGTGTTTTTCTTGGTCCACCCCACAGCTTCTATAAACTGTCAAAAATTTAGAGAAAATATATAAATAATAATATTCTTGGGGAAAATTTGTGTCTTATGGCCAGTAATGTTATGAGTTCTGGCTCCTACCTACCCTGGGTCAGTTCTGTCATTTTTAATAAAAACAAATAACTTTCCTTAGCACTTCAAAATATAAAAAATACTTTTTTAATCATTATGCTGTGTGGTAAATAGTGCAGGTCGTCTTTCCAATCGACAAGCGAGGGAACAAGCTCTGAGAGCTGAAGTGACTTTCCCAGCATCATAAAACTATAGTGTCAGCTCTAAGATAGGAATTGCTGTACTCTGATTGAAAGACTCTTTAACAATCAAAGATCTGGAGCTGGAAGGGACCTTAAAAGTTTGGTCCAACACTGTAATTTTATAAATAAGGAAACTTGAGGTCTAAAGAGGTAATATGATTTAACCAGGATCATGCTGGTATAAGCATCACAACTAATAGGTAGTGATGCCAAGCTATGAACTCCAGGTCCTTTTCCACCCACTGTTCCATGCTTTCCATTGTCATACTTTTTGCTACAGTTCAGTGCTTTTAATGTAGACTAGGCCATAGATCTGGCATTGTTGAGAACCATGCATTCAGGATAGTAGCACCTCCTTTGTTTAGAAGTCAGACTGTCACTTAAGTTAAATACCTGTGCTTTGCTCAGTACTCCAGTGTGTCTGTCTGAATTCCCTAGGAATTACTCATTACCAAGCTATGGTAGCAGTGGCAGAAACCCTGACTGTTGCAGACTGTCTGCAACAAACTGAGTATATTTGAATTTAGAAGGGATGTTCACAACATGAGATGGTACTAAGGTTGAGGAGAGGAGACCATGTCAAGGAAGGATTAGTTGAAGGAACTAGGGATGTTTAACTTGGAGAATTGACAAATTCATTTGGGTCTTGGTGGTCTTGATTACTATGTTCAAATATTTGAGGGTCTTCAGTGACAGAACGATTTGATTATTGACTTTAGGGTAGAAGGTTGAGAGAGGCAAACTGATTTGGTATGGAAAAAATTACCATTTATAATTATCCAAAATGGAATGGGTTTTCTCAAGTGCATATTGCTCTACCTGTTACTAGAGATGTTTAAGTTTTGACTGGGTATCTATTTCTTGGTGGTGCTTTGTTGGGGGTTGGATCTTTTCTAGCTTTAGGATTTCATGACCTTATACTGACAAGATCTCTGACGCTCCACTATGTCTTTCCAGGTGATGACTCCACAGGGAAGAGGAACTGTTGCTGCTGCAGCTGCTGCTGCCACAGCTAGCATTGCAGGGGCCCCAACACAATATCCTCCAGGCCGAGGGGGACCTCCCCCACCAATGGGCCGAGGAGCACCACCTCCAGGTACAGAGCCCCTGGGATCAGTGCTTCTTGAAGGTCCTCAGCTGGATTAATGATGAAGCATGACCTTGTCTGAACTTGATGAGGAGTTGGGAATCAGTCAGCAGGATTACTCTGAGGTCCAGCTGTGTGTCTTAGTCAAAGCTCATACCTTGAGCTTCAAGGAAGGGAATGAACTGTAAGAAGCCATGGTTCCTAAGTTTAGAGCTCAGGGATATGGAGATGACTGGATTGAGAGAGAGAGAGTGGTGATGGACTTTTGAGCTCTTTGGGGTGGTGGTTTTTTTTTTTTTTCTCTCCAAGACAAACATTCAGCTGGTTTTCTGGGATTTTCTTTACAGGCATGATGGCTCCCCCACCCGGCATGAGACCTCCCATGGGCCCTCCAATGGGGATGCCCCCAGGTCGAGGGGCACCAATGGGCATGCCTCCTCCTGGCATGAGACCCCCTCCTCCAGGAATGAGAGGTGAGTGCTCTGGAATAGTGGTGCCAAGGATATTAAAGTCAGGATGTCTTTTTTTTAATTACTATTTTTTGGTCAGGATGTCTTTAGGGAGAGATTTGGCTATATGTCTAAAATTCAGTGTTCTAAAGTACCTATCAGTTCCTGTATATTTTATTCTGTTCTAAGATCATTTTTAGCTCTGGAATTCTAAATTTTCACTGAACTTTTTATTTTTCAAAGCACTTTCCCCCCCCATTAAATTGTGCTATAAAAGTAGCAGAGGATTGAGTAGAGAAGATTGAGAGTACAAGGCCTGGGTTTGAATGCCAAATTTGCTATTTGCAGCCTCTTTGATCATGGGCAAGCTTAACCTTGACTTGTGCTCAGTTTTCTCCTCTGTAAAGTTGAGGGTGTTGTATAGGTGACCCATATGTGAGGTTCTTTTTATTTCTGTGTGTGTGACGGCTTATGATCCTTAGAATAATCTTGTTAATCCTATAAAGTCTTTTAGTTTTAAGTAGAAGTGTTTCCATCTTAAAAAGACTCACGGGAGAAATGATTTGTCCGAGGAGATTACAATGAGTAGTTAGTAGAGATGTTCTTTATAGCCCATCTTATTCTTGAGTGAGTGTGTTTCTGTGTAGTTTAACACTAGCAGGACCATGTGTATCAGTTGACCTAAAAATACTGTAATTTTACTTTGAAATAAAAATTTTTATTCCATTACTGGTTTTCTTTGCCTTATGAATAAAACAATGGACTGAATTAACTAAAGCTTGATCTTTTGATGTATTCTTGAATTTTCTGGTCCTTCTAGTGTTAAATGTGATCTATATAGATTGTGTTGCCACAATCTCAAAATGTCCAAGCCTTTAGTTTCTATTTTTTTTTTGTTTATTCAACTATTTATTTATATTTTCATCCATCTATTCATGCATCATTTGTTTATTTACTTATTTATTATGTTTTTTTTTAGTTTCTATTATTAGCAGGGGGAAATTTGAAATATACACACATGTGCGCATCCAATTTCATGTATTGTCTAGATGAACGGTATTAAAAACAAATATAAATTGATCCTGTGGGCTACATATTAACTTAGAAACCCACAAGTTAATATTACATTGTATTTTTATTTGTTTTGTTAAACATTTCCTAGTTACATTTTAATTTGGATGTGAACTAGACCCTAGGCCCAGGGTCTCACAAAAAAGTCATCTTCTGACTATGATCAGAATATTAGAGTGAATCTTAGTTTCTTTCTCTGAAACTAGGACACTAACATTTATGCTTTATAGACTTTAGAGATCCACTGGTATAACTCTTAAGGGGGCACAGTCATTGGTGAGGGTGGCAGCAATCATGACTTACCCAAGATCATACAATATGAAAGTGTCATCAGCACTAGAAACTTTGAGGTCCTTTAGTCATAGTCTAGTGCTCTTATTAAATTTTTCTGCCTCTTCACTATGGAGTGGTGATAACATCTTTAGTCTTGGCCAGAATTCATTGTCTTGTGCATCCTAGTCTGTTAGATATTCTTTTCATCCTTTCTTTCCTTCACAGGTCCTCCACCTCCAGGGATGCGCCCACCAAGACCCTAAGATCCTGTAGGCCTTGCTCAGATGTTCTTTCCATGTTTGCCACCTGGAAAGTTGTAAATAGTTGTCTTACTGCCTTTGAACTTGGTTTATAATAAACTTCAGGAAAAATTCTTTAAGTTTGGAGGTTGTTTTCTGTACCTGATAGAATTGGGGAGACAGTGTTTAAATCCATTGGGACTAAAATTTACAGGTCATCTCAAGTTAATGGCTTTGTTTCTTGGATGCTTCAAAATAACTAGTGTCTTACATTTTTTTCAGCAGAGAGACCTCCTTATGCAAAGTTGGATTCTTTTTCTTTATTGTAACACAGACATTGGCTCAGTCACATTCAGAGATTTTGATTTCCCTTAAGATCACATCATCATCCCAGATTGAGAATTTAACTACTAAATTATGCTGCCTTATAATAATAAATATACGGTATTTGCTAATATTTATTTAGAGAAGTACAAAGTGCTATATGAGATCTTAGGAGGATAGTACTAATAACTGGTAGCGTGTTTAGGCTAAGTACTAAATATGCTAAGATACTTTTTAAAGTATGCTAGGCTAAGTATGCTTTTTTCATTCATTCTTATGAAACTATATTGCCAGACTAATAAAATACAAAGTTTTGTTGTGATGTAAATTATATGTGAATTTTTGGAATGTCCTCTGGGTCAGATTGGATAATTCTGATTTTTTAATGTAATAGAAATGTTATCTTTTATATTTCCTTCTTTTTGGGGGGGGCAGGGTGCAAGGAGAGTTTGGTAAGAGAAGAGATGGAAAATGAGGAAAAGGGACAAAATACAGAATTGTAGTTAGGTGGGTTTAGAACCGGGGGGATGGTTGGACCTAGATGATTTGCGGCTTGGAAAGAAGTTGTTAGTGGAATGCCCCAAGGTATCTCTGCTTGCCTTTGTGTAGTTTTCTAAAAATGAGATTTTATTGAAGTTGCTTTTTTAAAAATTACCATAATTTTCCCTAATATTCTTTCCCTTTCTCACAGAAAGCTATATTATATAAGAAATATATATATATATATATATTTTTTTTTTGCTGAGGCAATTGAGGTTAAGTGACTTGCCCAGGGTCACACAGCTAGGGAATGTTAAGTGTCTGAGACCAGATTTGAACTCGGGTCCTCCTGACTTCAGGGCTGGTGCTGTATCCACTGCGCCACCTAGCTGCCCCAAGAAATATTTTTTAAAAGACAAAAGAAAAAGCATCAGCAAATGGATAGATGTTCTACACTTAGGAACCTCCCACCTCTATAGGAGTTAGATGGGATGTCATATCTCAAGTCATGTTTGGTTTGTAATTTTGCAACATTCACTTCCTCTGTTTTAATGGTTCTTTTTATGTACATTGTAATTGTGTATATTTTCTTCCCTCTGCTTTAATTTGTATCTGTTGATGTAAATTTTTTTATGCTTTATAGTTTTCATGTCTCATTTCTTACATATTGTAGTTTGTAACATTCCTCAATCAATGGATATCTACTTTTTTTCCAATTCTTTATTTGTTGTTTTTGGTTTTTTTATTTTTATTTTAGGCAATTTGGGTTAAGTGACTTGCCCAGGGTCACATAACTAGCAAGTATTAAATGTCTGAGGCTGAATTTGAACTCAGGTTCTTCTGACTCCAGAATTGGTGCTCTATCCACTGCGTCATCTAGCTGCCTCCTTTTTTTGTTGAAGTTTTTTTTTGGGGGGGTTTCCAGTTCTTTAGTATCACAACAAAAAGTATTGCTATAAAATGTATTGGTATAAATGTGGACTTTGTTTTCACTAGCATCCATGGGGTTTAAGTCTAGTAGTGATATTTCTGGGTCAAAAAATATGAATGCTTTAGTTATTTTGATTCCAAATTGCTTTCCAAAATGGTTGCAATGATTTATTTATAGCCTCGACAACAGTGTACTAGTGTCCCTATCTCCCTCCAACTCCTCCAGCATAAGTTATTCCTGTCTTTGCCAATTTGTAAGCTATGAGGAGAAATGTCAGATATGTTTTGATTTGCATGTCGTTTAATGATTTGAATCATCCTTTCATATGGTTGCTAATAGTATATAATTTTGAGAATCAATTTTATTTTTTAATCACTTAGTGGGGAATGATTGTTTATTATATATAAACATTTATACATATGTAGACATTAGATATATAAATGTGTAGTTACATAAAGATCGATATATATTTCATATGTTATCTAGATCTAATATCAAATTTTAATGTTTGGTAACAAATTCCACCTTGGCCCCTTATTCAATACTTTGTCATAGTTGCATTAATTTTTTTTTTTTTTTTTTAGTAATAGCTTTTTATTCTCAAAATAGTTTTCAGCATTCACCTGTGCAAATCCTTGTGCTCCAAATTTTTCTCCTTTCCCCCCACACCCTCTCTCGACAGCAAGTAATCTAATTCTTCTATATATATTTCCACATTTATCATGTTGCACAAGAAACATCAGATCAAAAGAGAAAGAAACCAAAAGGCAAACAAACCATGAAAATTCTATATTGTGACCTACATTCAGTCTGCAGCATTAATTTTTATTTATTTATCTATTCATTTTTAATTAAAGCTTTTTATTTGCATAACATATGTATGGGTAGTTCTTTTTTTTTTTTGCTTTTTTTTTTGCTGAGGCAATTGGGGTTAAGTGACTTGCCCAGGGTCACACAGCTAGGAAGTGTCTGAGATCAGATTTGAACTCAGGTCCTCCTGACTTCAGGGCTGGTGCTCTAACCACTGCGCCACCTAGCTGCCCCTATGGGTAGTTCTTCAACATTGACCATTACAAAACTTTCCATTACAAATTTTCCCCCCTATTCCCCTCCCCTCCCCTAGATGGCAGGAAGTCTACTACATGTTAATTATATTAAAATATTTGACAAGTCGAATATATGTATACTTATCTTGCTGTGCTGGAACAATTGTATCTACATGAACAAAAAAGATCTGATAAAGGAAACCCAATGCAAGCAATCATCAATATAGAGCATGAAAATGATATGTTGTAGTCCATATCTCATGTCCCTCTCTCTGGGTGTATATGGCATTCTTTACTGAAGAATTGGAACTGATTTGAAGCATTTCATTGTTGAAGAGAGTCACGTCCATCAGAATTAATCATCATATAGTCTTGTTGCCGTGTATAATGATCTGGTTCTGCTTGTTTTGCTCAGCATCAGTTCATGCAAGTCTCTCCAGGCCTCTCTGATATCGTCCTGCTGGTCGTTTCTTACAGAGCAATAATATTCCATAACATTCACATACCATAATTTATTCAGCCACTCTCCAATTGATGGGCATCCATTCAGTTTCCAGTTTCTAGCCATTACAAAAAGGCCTGCCACAAACATTCTTGCACATGTGGGTCCCATCCCTTTTAAGTTCTCTTTGGGATATAAGCCCAGTAGAAACTGCTGGGTCAAAGGGTATGCACAGTTTGGTAACTTTTTTGAGCATAGTTCCAAATTGCAGCATTAATTTTGTGCAAAATATTTTCAGTTGCATGTAATCAAAATTATTTTGTCATCTTCCATATCCAAGATAAGTGATTCCATATCCAAGATAAGTGAAAAATGTGATTTGTTTACTTTTAAGATCACTATTTAGAAAGTATTTTGGAATATGGAATGAGTAAGGTATTTTGTACAATTTTAATGGCTTTTTTAATGACTTGAACAAAGGCTTAGAAGAAATGTTTATTAACTCTTCAGGTAGTGCAAAGATGAGAAAGCTAAAACTGAGTAACACTACTCAAGTCATGGCTGAATTCTAAGAAGAGAAACATAGATATAATAGGGACTAATGTAACATCTTAAGTACAATTATAATTTTGCAAGTACAAGGAAGAGGGAATGGTTCTACATCAGTTCATCTGAAAATGTTGAATTTCGTGATGAATCATCTCAAGTCAAAAAGCATTTATTAAGCATCTGCCAAATTCCAAGTCCTTTGCTTAACACTAAGGATATAAAGAAATGGAATAGCTGCCATATTGCTGACCTCAGAGGTCCCAGATTATAATAGGGAGAACCACATATGAATAAATATATATAAAAAATAGATGACAATCTTAGGAGGGCCAGTAGCATGGAAGTGGGATAAGGTTTCTGGTAGAAGATGGAGTCATATCTTGGAACTAGGAACCAGACGTAAGAAAGGACAGCATTCTAGTCATAAGGGACAGTCTTAAGGATAGAGTTGGAGATGAGATATAGGGCGTGTGTAGGGATGGGGTGAATTAATATAATAGGCCTGCACATAAGATCACTGACAGTGGAGTGGAGGATGGATTAGAATGGGGAGAGTTGAAGAGGGAGACCAGCTAGCAGACTATGTCAGTAGTCCAGGCAAGGATAGTGAAGGCTTGTGGTAGGGTGGAGCTTGTGTGAATGTAAAAGAAGAGACATGCAAGAGATGTGAATGTAGAAATGACAAGATTTGTCTACAGAATGGTTCTCTGGGGTGAGTGCAAGTGAGGATAACATTAACATTAGCCTGGTGATTGGGAGAATGATGACATCCTCAATATTGATGGGAACCTGAGGAAAAAAATTGGGTTTGGGGATAATGATAAATGAGTTGTATTGTTTGAAGTGTCTATGTGACATATAGTTCCAGATGTCTTATTTGGTAGTTAGTGACACTGAACTAGGGCAGCTAAGTCTAGGCTTGGAATCAGAAAGATTCATCTTCATGAATTCAAATCCAGCTTGGACATTTACTAGCTGTGTGATCCTGGGCAATTCCTTAACACTATTTGCCTTAGTTCCTCATTTGTAAAAATGATCAGGAAAAGAAAATGGCAAACCACTGGAGTTTCTTTGCCAGGAAAACCCTAAAATGAGGTCACAGAGTTGGATATGGAACTGTGGCTCAGGAGAGAGACTAGGGTTGGATATGTACATCTGCAAATCATCAGCACAAAGATAGTTGAATCCATGAGAATGGAGAACATCACCAAGTAAGATGGAATAAAGAGAAAAGCAAAGAGGGTTTAATATAGTCTTGAATGTAATCTAGTTAAAGACCAGCAACTGGATCATTAATAGAGGTAGGAGAACCCAGAGAGAGTAGTGTCATGAAAACCTGGAGAGGACAGTATCTAGAAGAGGATTTCAAAAGTTGCATAGGAGGCAAGGTTAATTATTAAGAAAACACTATTCCTATATATACCAAAATATTTATAGCAATACGTTTATAGTAGCAAATAAGTGGAAGAAGAGTAGATGTGCAGTGATTAAGGAGTGGCTAAACAAATATATATATAGACAAATATATATATAGACAAATATATATATGAAGGTAATGGGATGCTGTTAGAAATGATGAATATGATGACCACAAAGACTCATGGAAAAGGAAAAGGCTATTAGATTTGGAAATTAAGAGATAACTGGTCATTTAGAAGAGAGCAGTTTCAGTTGAATGATGAAATTAGAAATCATTACCACCAGAAAGTTCAGAAGGGAGGAAGTGAGAGGAGTGGAAGTGGAGTCTCCATTGGTATCCAAATGTCCTCAAGGTTAGCTGTAAAAGGGTCAGAATAGTTCAAGTGAGAGTCTTTTAAGGATGGAGGAGATAGAGGTTTAAGAAAATAGCCAGTATGTATGAATTGAAGAGTTTGTGAGAGTGGAGATGATAGGACAATCTGCTGGAAAAGACAGGAGTTTTGCTTTGTCAATGAGAAAGGGGTTACCTATTTAAGTAAGATGATTGAAAGAGGAGATAGTGAAACAGAACATCTGAGTGATGTGAGATGAGGAGAGAAAGGAAAGATTTTGATAAATGGCTTCAATTTTATTTTTTGTGAAGTATGAAGCAAAGTCCTCAGCTAAGAATTTGGGGGAGCAGAATATTGTGTGAGGCTGAAGAGGGATAAAAAATTTGCAGCAGTTGTGAGGGGGATAGTGACTCCATTAGGGAAATGTTAAAGGGCTGTCTTGCAGTGAGGTTCCAGTTGGGAATACGTAACAAATTTGTAGTGGACCTAGCACAATCTTATGACTAGAAAGAAGTAGAGGAGGGAAATAATGGGAGTAATACAAGGTTGCCACTTGACAAGGCATGAACAACAAAATAAGGGAGTGAGGAATTCCAGTGTAGAGGATCGTTTAGAGTTGAATTCAACAAGGGGTGGAAATAAGGAGAGGAGAATATGGCCAGTGCAGGGCTGATGGCCTGGGAAAGAACTGAGGGACTATGCAAAGACTTACCTGAATTGATACTAAATAAACTGAGCAGAACCAAGAGAACATTATACACAGAAACAACAGTGATGATCAATTGTGATGGACTTGGCTCTTTTCATTAATGAGGTGATCCAAGGTAGTTCTAATAGACTTGTGATGCAAAGTGCCATCTGCATCCAGAGAGAGAACTATGGAGACTGGATAAGGATCAAAGCATAGGATTTTCACCTTTTTGGTTGTTTGTTTTATTTCTCATCCCCCCCCCCTTTTCATCAGATTTTTCTTGTGCGACATGACGAATATGAAATAAGTATAGAAGAATTACATATGTTTATATCAGATTGCTTGCTGTCTGGGGAAGGGGAAAGGGAGGGAGAAAGGGTGAAATAATTTGGAACACAAGATTTTGCAAAGATGAATGTTGAAAACTATCTTTGTATGTATTTGTAAAAAATAAAATATTAAAAAAAAAAGAACTGAGGGGCTAAATGTCACCATCCAGATGAATTGCATTAGAAATCCTAAGACATAGGAAAAATAAAAGGTAATTGTTTTGAGTTAGCGTCAAAAAGTTGAGTTGGGCTTAGGGTCAGAAAGGTGCCCTTTCCCCAGGGGCATGTGTCTACACAGTTCCTTTCCCCCAGAACCAACAAAGAGAAAATGGTTGTACCCTGATTCTGGGATCTGAAAATTCTTTCAATGCTGTGCTTCACATTTAGCCCACTAGGAGGAAGCATGGGGCAAATGACTGAAGTTGCCATCAGGGACTCCTCTATGAACATTAATAGAATCATGGAATGGTGCTCTTGGACTTTTGGCACTGACCCATATAACTCATAACCTTTTCCAAATGGAGGAGAGCCTTTCCACTCAAGTGACTGAGGATTTCCCAGAACCCAGGGCTACTGGAAATTGCTTGGAAATTGGGAATATCAAGTTGACTTCTACATTGCTCAGTTTTCTATGCCCACTTTGCTGAACCAGTTAGGTTTCAGCCATGGACATGTACATTATATCTCTGTGTATATGATGATAATGCATATTTATATAATGCTTCAAGTTTTAAAAAAATTTAGCAACCTAAGAAGTAGGTAGTGAGAGCATTACCCCAATTTTATAGATGTGTAGCCTGAGGCCTAAAGGGAATTGCTGAAGGTTGATTAGTTTGTTAAATGTGTTTTTGAACCCAGGGCTCCTTACTCTAAAGTTTCTTCCACTTTTATATCTTTACAGCGGAAAAGACCTTAGAGGCCCTTGAGGGCAACCCCTTCATTTTCAATTGAGGGAACTATGCCTAAAAGAAATTTAGTGACTTGTCCATGGTCAGCAAATCTTTTGAGTTGGGATTTGAATCTAGTTCCTCCTGACTCTTAATTTCCTTGTTGTGTTCACTATATCATGATGCCTCTCACAAGTTTCCCATTGCATTGATTGGAAGATAGCATGACAAAGTAAAAAATGTTGAACTTGGAAGTGGAGGACCTGAGTTAAAATCCTACTTCTGCCAAATTTAGACTCATTATTCCTGAAAAAGGTATGTCATTCTATTCCTCTATGGCTTTATTCACCCTCCCTCTAACTTTCCCACCAAAATAACTCTTATATATTATTTCTCCCTATTAATACTTTAATACTTTAAAGTAGGGACTTGAAAAACAGGGACTATCTGCATTTTTGTATTCATATCTCTAGCACTTAGAATAATGCTTGGCTCATAAGAATAACATTCATTCATTCAAAGAGAAGATAAGATAGACAGATGGGAGAAGAACCAAAATAGAGTTATCATGAAAATTCAGCAAGAAGAGAATATACAGAAGGAGAGATCGGTCAACAGTTGGTGGTCAACCTTGTTGAGGAGATTGAGAACTGAGAAAAGGCCATCAAATTTGGAAATTGAGAAGTCATGGGTAAACTTGAAGAGAGTTTTATTTGAGTGAGGAAGTTGGAAGATGGATTATAAAAGGTTAAGAAGTAAATGAGATGGAAAGTGAGGCAATATGAGGAGAGGGATTTTTCTAGATATATGGTAATGAAAAGGGAGGGAGAGATATAGGATGATAACTTGAGGGGATAGTAGGATCAATGATGTTTTCTGAGGAAGAACTTGGGCATATATATGTGTAAGTGCAGAAAAAGAACCAGTTATAGGAAAAATTGAAGAGTGTATGTGTGTGTGTGTGTGTGAGAAAGGGAGAAGAGAGAGAATAGAATGGTGTTATGAGGACACTCTTTTGGGGGAAGAATGGAGAAGATGGGATCCAATGACCCAACATAGTTTTAGGAAAATTGGCCTTAAGGAGAAAGGTTTCTTTATGAGAGACTTGCGTAAAAGAGATGAGAATGAAGGATGATATCAAGGAGTTTTGAAATGTAAAGAAGAAAAGCTCCTGGCTTATAGTCTTTTTTCCCAGTAAAAGATGAAATAAAGTCCTCAATTGAGAGGTGAAGAGGGGAAGAAGAGATGTAAGAAGCTAAGAAGAAAACGTTTGGAATAGTTTGGGGAATGGGATAGAAAATTCATTAGGGAGTAGTAAATTCATTGCCTCAGTTGAGGTTATATATATATATATATATATACAGTCAGCTCAGTTGTGTGGCTTATTTCAGTACCATTGGGCAACACTGAGAACACATTATAGAAAGGACATTGATGAGACAGAGAATGTCCATACCAGGGCAAGTAGGGTAGTAAAGGGTCTTGAGATCATGCTTTGTAGGCAAGGATCATCAATTGAAGGAATTTGCGTTGTTTAGCCTGGAGAAGAGAATTAGGAGAAACATGATAGCTATCTTTAAGTACTTTCCCACAAAAGAGATTTTAAATTCATTCTTCTCAGCCTTCCATCCAAAAAGGAACTATGAAGGGTTGGAAAGGGGGAGATTGGGCTACTGCTGTCAGGAAAGACTTCTTTACATTTAGAACTATCCTCAAGTGGAATAGGATGACTTAGAAAGCTGTGGGTTCCTTTTTGCTTGAGGACTTTAAGGAGTGGTAGGATGAGTTTAATGAGTGTGTTGTAGAGAAGATCCTTATTTGGGTACAAGTTGAACTAGATATCATTTGACGCTCCTTCCAGTTCTTAAGATTTTGTCATTCTGTGTCACTGTCACTCAAAAATATTGAGTGACTCAGGGCAGCTAGGTGACTCAGTGGATAGAGCACCAGCCCTGAAGTCAGGAGGATCTGATTTCAAATCTGGTCTCAGACACTTAACATTTCTTGGCTGTGTGACCATGGGCAAGTCAAGTCACTTAACCCCAATTACCACGGGGGGGGGGGAGAAATATATATATATATACATATATATATATATAGAGAGAGAGAGAGAGAGAGACACTCTTACATATAGAATAAAGTATGAAATTATTAGCCTTGTTCTTAAATTCCTCCATAATCTTAATTCCTACTTATTTCCCACACTTTCTTCCCCTCTACTTCCCTTTGGGTACTCTACATTCCTAGAAAACTGATCTACTAGCTATTTTTTGAAATTGACCTGCCATCTTCCTTCTTATATTTGTGTAGGCCAACCCAATGGTATCCTTAACCAGAAGTTGAATTTTTTTGGGGGTGGGGTGGGGTGGGGTGGGTCAAAATTGAAATTCTTAAAGTCCATCTACTAAATCATGGAGGCCTTGCAGTTTTCTTGATGGAGGGAGCAGCCACATTGATGAAATCACAAATCTTTTGAATGATAGCTCATATTTATATAGTGTTTAAAGTTTACACAGAGTTCATTCCTCACAACAGTTCTGGGAGGTTATTATGTTGTAAGACTTATGATTCCCATTTTACAGATCAGGGAGCTAGTCTGAAAAGGTCAAGTGATAACCTTTATGGACTATTAAAATAATTTCTTTCCTCCACACTTCTGTTCAGGTGCTACTTCCTCCATAAAAACCTTCCCTCATCCTCTGAAGTGAAACATCTTTTAGATTTTTCTCAGGACATTTTTTTTAGATCTTTTCTTTGCTCTCATCATACTCTGTCTAATATTCACTTGTTTACATACTCTATCCATGTTAATAGACTCTAAATTTCTCTGAGGTAAGAGATTATCATTTTTCATCTCTGTACTGACAGCAAGCATTAAAGCTTTGCAGATAAAAGGTATTTCCAAAATGTTTATTGAATCCACTTCAATAGATTTTACTTGAGAACACGTTTGGGCATGTGTCTAATAATAATGATAATTAGCTCATGTTTTCTATATTCCTTACAAATGAGTATACATACTTGAGCATTTATATGATGTGTATGTGTATGTGTAAATGCACATCTATGTGTGTGAATCATGACCCATGTGGGTCTGATTTTTTAATCCAAAGAAAGTTTGGATTTTAGCTCTTTCAAGGACGCAAACTTTTGACACTCTCATGGTCAAAAATTCACAAATAACTGAGCATACCAGGAATCGTCTGCTTGGTCAGTACCTGGACTAAGGAAGAAACTCCCTCCAAATCAACATTTGTTCAGTCAGGTGCCTCCCAAATCGACTTTAATAAGATCTAGGAGCTCTAGTATTTTCCTTCGATAAACTTTGTATCCCTAATCCCCCTCCCCAACTCATATACATTTATTCTTTTTAAAAAATTTTTTTCACATTTATTCTCATATTCACACCTTAGGTTCAGGATGGAAAAGTAAAGAAATCTAGATGAAGCCACAGTATGAGTGCTCTCATTTGGAAATGATCCCCAGTATCACTACAGAGTGGGACAGAAAAGGGAGCTCTATCTTTCAGGGGGCAAGTATGGAGTTGGGAATCAGGGATCAGTCTGGGCCCAGGGTCAAGGCCTAGTAGGCTAGTTAGGCCAAGAAGTTCTACAGCACAGAGATAAGGAAGAGTTTGTGTTTCACCTCACTGTCATGTTGCTAAGAGCACCTGCCACTATTAAATCCAGTTTCTTACTGAGAAAGAGAAAGCTTCTTTTAGGATCTTAGGCCTGTTTGATAGAACCAAGATAATCCAAGATGTTTCTCACAGCTCCAGACTTACCCTCCTAATCTTCTTTCCTCACTTGTCCCTTACCTTCAGCCCACATGACCCTTTGCTGGCCTAGCCTGTAGTGAAGATGCAAAAACCATACTCATTGTGAAGTTCAAATATACTATTGACAACATTGCTGACAAATTAATCCCTAGGCGCCATGAAGCTGGGAGGAAGATCAGGGCAGGGCAGAGCAGGAATGGGCAGGACAGGGCAAGGCAAGACAAGGACTGATTCTCAGAGAAGTTACTTCAGGCTGTCAAACTAGCTATTGGGTATTTTTCATTCTGACATTGAAACTGGTGGCTTTCTTTTTTATTTTTTTTTATTAAAAGCTTTTTATTTACAAAACATATGAGTGATTTTTCTACATTGACCTTTGCAAAAACTTTTTTTTCCCAAGCTTTTCCCCTCCTTCCCCCCAACCCCACCCCTAGATGACAGGTAATCTAATACATGCTAAATAGGATAAATTATATGACAAATCCAATATATGTATACATATATATATATACAGTTATCTTACTGCACAAGAAACATCAGATCTAGAAAGAGAAGAAGAAAAAAACAACCTAAGAAGGAAAACAAAATGCATGGAAATATTCACAGAAAGTGTTAAAATGCTGTGTTGTGGTCCGTACTCAGTTCCCTCAGGCCTCTCTCTGGATGTATATGACTATCTTCATCACTGAACAATAGGAACTGGTTTGAATCACATCACTGTTGAAGAGAACCATGTCCATCAGAATTGATCACCGTATAGTCTTGTTGCTGTGTATAATGTTCTCCTGGTTCTGCTGATTTCACTCAGCATCAGTTCATGCAAGTCTCTCCAGGCCTCTCTGAAATCCTCCTGTTGGTCGTTTCTTACAGA